>JAJLZY010000314.1:0-13298 GCA_030564885.1 Metschnikowia kofuensis (nom. inval.)
CCGATTTATTTTACCGCGAGTAGCGTGGAACTGATAAGTGAATGTTTGAGAAAACTCGAGGACCTAGATCCCGAGGTCTATCGGGAGTTCAAGCTCATCATACACGAGGTACTATTTTGTGCTTTGACATGGCTGTTTGCGGCTAAAATCCAGCTATTTAGACACGGCTTGCTCGAAGTCTTGCTCGAGACTTTCCTCCGCAGCATTGTATCATTGACTCCGAGAGCCGCAGATCAGCAGTGGGCTCGTTGTTTACCCATAGCAAGGCTACTAGGCTCATTTTTGGATCTCGGATGCAATTCCAAGCAGTTTAAGCGACTCTTCTCCCCCTTGTTTGCGAGCTCGTCGCAGGTATCAGCAGAGGCCAAAAAGGCGACATTAGAAGTACTTTTCTATTTCCTCGAGACGTGTCCGACGCTGTATCTGGCCCTCTCATTCAACAATATTTCGAACAGCCCACTTGTGATACCCATCAATGACGAAAGTGAAGTTCTGGCCACATTCACGGTGTCGACCTGGTTTAAACTCCCTGAAATGCATAATTACAACTCTGAAAGTGAGGACTTGGTGCCCCTCACCCTCTTTCTGTTGGCCAATTCTTCCGATCGTGACTCGCTCATCTTTCAGATCCAGCTCTGCAACGACAAATTTTCGGTGAATATCTTGAACCAGCGCAATGGTTCGAAGCGCCAATTTCTGTTCAACCATGTGCTCAAGTGCTGTACTCAAAACCAAGGGTTCACTCACTTCGTGCTCACTTACGACTCATATCAAAATCTCAATCTCTACATCGACGGCGAATACAGCGAGTCAATCCCGTCGTCGGCCATTTCAAAAGCAGACATTCACTGGAACAAGCTTTATATAGGAGATCCGCTGGACCCCGCTAATCGAGAATGCTTGACTTCTCCCGAAAGACAGGATTTGTTGGTGAAGGATCTTTCTGTCATGAATGTAGCGTGCAAGTTCGAGTGGATAAGTCTCTTTTATTTCTTGGGCATGGGATATGACTGGTCCCAGAAAGAGTTCCTGGTTCACAACATCCACGAGTTTTTGGATCGCATGTCGAGGCAGAATTATGTATCAATGAGCTATCGCGCAGCGGATGTGTTACGCTCACGAAGCGAACAAAAGTCGTATGGCGGAGATGCTCGTCAAAAGCTCATGCAGCCAAAGAGGAGTACCATAACATCTTCCTCAAGTTTTTCTCTACCAAGCAAGGCGGAGATTGTCAATCTATTGGCGAACGCGAAGTTGTCAACTGCAAACTTTCTTTTCGATACCAACAACACACAATTCATAGAGTTTGTGGCGAAGTCAAAGGGACATGCTATTATCTATCATAAATTCGACGCATTTTGCGCCTCTCTTTCTTGCTGGGGTGGGTCAGGGCTTCTTCTCACCATGATAGAGTTGATGATAAGAGACGAGTATAACGATCCCCGTCACCGAGATCTTTTGTTTTTCGAATCCCTGAGATTGCTTTTACTGTGCTTGAAGAAAGATTCTCAAATGAACAGGGAATTCGAATCAAATGACGGCTACGAGGCCCTTGCTTTATTGATTGACTACTACAAGATGAGCTTTAATGTGAGCCTAGAGTTTGAAGATCGAACCAGATATCAATTAACAAACTTAGTCACAAAAGGCGATTTTGGCCCTCAAATTGCTGAGAGTAGTTACTTGAGAATGCTCATTAACTTCGCGCAAAGCAGCGCTGGGATAGGCCACCTCCTCTCCAATACCTCCGCTTTCAGAGTTTTGGTACTGAATTTCGATCTTTTCTCAAACACACCGAGCTTCCTCAATCTCCAAAGCCACATATGTGATTTGATGGCGACAGAAAGATACAAGCATTTCAACATCAAGGAACTTACAAAGACGAAGATTTTGAAAAGACTTTTGCAGCACACGAAAGTTTCTCTCATCGAGGGATCAGATGAGGATAGAGTGGATCGATTGATGATGATTCTCACTACTTTGATCAAGTCTGAGCTTACCTCTGATTCCATCAGGCTCATTTCGAATTTTGTTATTTTCGCTCTTTACAATGAATCGACAGGCAGACTTTCGCAAAAAGCTGGCCTTGGTGCATTGCTGGCTTTGACAAATACGCTATGTGGCTCCGAATCTTCTGTCAAGCTGTTGAAAAAATTTTCACGCTCCATCTCGATCCACTGGATTCTTTTACTCTTGGATTTTGCGGGCGACAGCAATCCCATGTCTGCAAAGGTGGTGTGTTGTGCGATTGCTCTTTTGTCCAAATTCTTGAGAGTCCTTGGTACGCACGTCATAAAACGATTTTTTAGAGCGAATAAGGGTCTCCACGTCTTGGGATACTTTCTTCAAGATTGGTGGAATAATGATAACGTGGCAAGCGTTTTATTCATGAACGCTTTTAGAAGTGAGAGTGGTGATCATGGATCTTGTTTGCCTTGCTTGCCAGAGCTCGCAAGAAACAAGCATTTCACGCGGGACTCTGATTCCACTCCGATTCCAGACTTTATCAACATGTTGAATAAGCTAGCCTTGACCGGCATTGTTCGACTAGGGCAGAAACAGGGTAAAGTATTGAGTACTCCCAGCTCGCCTGTGAAAAGCCTTCTGACAAAAGCCTCGTTGGATGACCATATCTCAGAATTGTCTTTCGACGTAACGCACCTCCTTTATCAGATGGCAGATATGATTGAGATTGGCTTTTCCGATTCTGCGGCACTACAGGTCATTTTTTTAAGCAAAGAATGGCTCGAAGGCGCTTTCGAGATTATTGCACATTTGAAGGTTCTCCTGAACAAGGAGACTTCGAACCCTCCGTCTGAAATCAAGGCCAGCTTTGAGGCTTGCTTAAACCGATATGTCTCTGTGTTGAGCTTCTTATTCATATCTATGCTTCTTGATGTTAAAAAAATGCTCGACATAATGAAATGCCTCAATGACATTACGAAGAAATTGATGATCGACACAATCTTCCCCAAAATTTTTGAACATATCAATGGTTTCATCTGCAACTCCGCCTTTATATTCAAGGAATTAGAGTTTGTCAGGGGTGCGACAGAAGTTCTCAATATCTACCACAATGAGTTTTTGTTACAAAATTACTTCATTAGTCGAGACAATTTGGAGTCGTACAAAACCTGCCTCGTCGCTATCATTGAGGCGAGTGATACTAAATCAAATTTGAGACATCAGCTCGGGCCCAACTTGGGCCACGCCCTACTCATGCAGTTATCCACAATTTCTCACACAACCCAAATAATGGATAATTTTGATGAAATATCAGAGAGCGAGTTCGCTCAAGATTTGGATCAAAACGTCAAATTTTGCTTAAACAAGCAAGTTCTCATTCTTCATCCTCAAGTCTTAAATGTCACTTCTTTACGTCTGGCTATTGAGCTAATTATGGGAAATTTTCTCAAGTTATCGCCACAAAAACAGCTTGACTTATCTGGACACACACTCAATTTTCTCAGATCCACTATTGTAATGAGACAGGAAGATTTCGAGAAAATCAAAAGGCAACTTACTCAAGTGAGTGATTATCAAAACTCGAGCGAGATTTTGTCGGAGTTTTTCACTTTTTTAACCACCCATAATGACGAGGAGACTGTAAAATATATTCAGAAATTCCCCACCGTCAGACATATCTTCAACAAAAACTTTCATTTCAGGCTCAGCAAGTTGAGAGATATCGGACGAAAAAGCGTGAAAGAAATGATGCAGGTGGTCTTGAATAGTGGCGGTCACCTTGGGAATGTGAACAGCGTTCAGTTGCAGAGCTTTGAGAAAGATTGCCAAACTTTGAAAGCAGCCACTGTAGCACAAGAAGTGACTAAGTACAATCGTGACCTTCAAGACTTGCAAGAAAATACCCAGATTCACTCTACGTCGTACGAACAAACGAAGACAGAGGTCTACCGTTTGCTCAATGAGCTGCCTATGAAAGACACCAACTATACTCTTGACTACATTGAGGGAGCGAACAGAATGAGAATGTTGCTAGTCAGCGAGGACCAATTGCATGATTCCGAAAAGCTTAGCTATACTGTCAAAGTTCCACTGAAGAAGCTTAAATCCGCTCATAATTCAGCCGACTCGGCTTTGTCACTCGAGTCAGTGTTTTCCTCCTTTGAAATCCAAGACTCAGTGTTTCTTGATCCTTTAGGTCTCGAGGTTGATTTGAATGAGTATGAGGAAATTGACGAATACGGAGAGTCTCACAACAACACTAAAACCCCAAATGAGGACCGTAACAGAAAAGTTCTTCGAAGTCTCTATTTGGGCGATCAAATTCAAGCTTTGTATAATGTCTCGAAAGTGAATGGGCTTGATGCAGTCGAAAGCTTGATGATTTTGGGTTACAGCCACTTATATTTCATCGAAAATTATTTTCATTGTTCAGATGGAAATGTTGTTGATATCAATGAGGTACCTCTCGAATTAAGAGACCCATACTTACAGTTCATCAAGCCGCAGTGTACAGAAGATCAAGGTAACCGAGTTTATCGCACAAAATCATGGAGCTTAAAAAGCTTCGCATGTGTCTGCAAACGAAAGTTCTTGCTTCGAGACATTGCTTTAGAGCTTTTTTTTGATGATGGTGCCAGCCATCTCATCACATGTTTATCTACGAAAGAAAGAGACTCAATCTACGAAAAATTGTCACCCTATTCTGCAAATGAACATTTGGATAAGGACTTGCAAATAACTTTGGATGTTTCGTCTTCTCACTCCCTGCAACAAACCACAAATTCTTCTTCTGGTTACTACTTGAAGTCCAGACTTGTGTCCGCTTTCTCCTCAAATTTCATCAAAAGTTCGACTTTTTCAGAGATAACAAAGAAATGGAGGCAGGGAAAAATGTCCAACTTTTACTATTTGTTGTCAATCAATACCATGGCGGGGCGAACATTCAATGATCTCACTCAATATCCGATTTTTCCATGGGTCCTTGCTGACTATGAAAGCCCAAAGCTTGATTTGAGCGATCCAAAGTCATTTCGTGACCTCTCAAAGCCAATGGGTGCTCAAGCACCAAAACGCGCTCAAGAGTACCGTGAGAGGTTTGACGCACTCGCTAGCATCAATGATAGTAATGCCCCACCATTTCATTATGGAACGCACTACTCATCGGCAATGATAGTCACCTCATATTTGATTAGGCTAAAACCTCACGTGCAATCGTATCTTCTTCTTCAGGGGGGAAAGTTTGATCATGCTGACCGCTTGTTCAACTCGGTGTCGAAGACTTGGTCGTCAGCCTCGAAAGAAAATACGACAGATGTTAGAGAGCTCACGCCGGAATTCTTCTATCTTCCAGAATTTTTGGAGAACAGAAATCTCTTCGAATTTGGTAAGCTCCAGAACGGAGAAAGCTCAAATGATGTTGCTCTTCCCAAGTGGGCAAAGAACGATCCGAAATTGTTTATTGCGAAAAACCGCGAAGCACTTGAAAGTGCTTATGTCTCTGCTAATTTACATCATTGGATCGACTTGATATTTGGATTCAAGCAAAGCGGAGAAGAGGCAGTGAAAGCATTGAACGTCTTTCACCACCTGTCCTACGACGGGGCTATAAATCTAGACATGATCAAAGACGAAACGGAGAAACGAGCAATCATTGGGATGATCAATAACTTCGGTCAGACTCCTTTGAAATTATTCTCAAAACCGCATCCGGCCAAGGAAATTTTGAATGTCCCCTACGTACAAATTTCGCTTTCAGACACAAACAGAAAGGCTCCTGTTTGCACTTTCGAGTCGAAACTACATCGTCCCATCGAGAAATTGGAGATCAGCAGTAAGACCAAAAAGTGGATTGGAAGACCGGCATGTACCTCGTATGAGGATCAAACTCTAATCAGGAAACCAATGCTGGGCCAGCAGGAGACTGGGAGTGGATCCTTACATATACAGACCTCACTCTTCATGAATTTGTGCCTGAGTAACATCACGTGTATTTTACAAATTGGCAACAAATACTTTGTAACCGGCTCGCAAGATGGTTTGATTCAGGTGTGGAAATATTCCCAAACACCTCTGCCGGATGTCACTCTTCATTCCGTGCTCAGAGGACACTTCAGTGCGATCAAAACTTTGTGCTACAGCAAACTTTTCAAAGTATGTTTGAGCGTGGACGCCGAAGGTGGAATTCTCCAGTGGGATTTCACACGTTTCAAATTCATTAGACGGATCACAAAGTCTCTGACTTTAGAACACTCAAGATTAGTAGTCGCTATCTCAAACGATACGGGCAATTTCTGTACAGTCAGCAGTACAAAGTACAACAATGTACTAACAGCCTACACATTGAATGGAGAGAAGTATACTCAAATTACACTAAGGCCAGGCCAAATTACAGCAGTTGCTATAGCGCAAGCAAATGACGCGCTTGTTGAGCTGATGAGCAGCGAGTATCACCATTCTTATTGGACTGATGAATACATCGTTTTGAGCTATTCTTCACCGCAGATATCAATGCAAGTGTATAAGCTTCATGGCGGCGATCAGGGGTGGCTCCTATCGTTGTTACAAGAAGCCAGCATCCATGCGCTCATAAGTGGGCATGTAACCGCTATGCTGGTGCTCAAGCAGACAGAATCTAGCGAGGAAGAAAGGTTGATTCGTGGCAAGTTGATGTTTGTCATCGGCGACTCCAAAGGCCGGGTGTATGTATGGTGATCATGGACGGAAAAATCTTCGATGAAGGTGATTTGACCATCCATCGGGGCCGGTTATATCGTTACTACTTCTTTTTCTCATGGCCAATTTTTGAAAAAGCTTTAGTAATCTCGAGCGGACGGTTGGCATCGCTCGAATTAGAAACATCAATCATTCAAGGAGTTGATCGATATCAATCTTGTCTCTCTTAATTTAGCGCAGGGCTTACGTATGCATTTGGGTCTTCGGCCCGCCCATCTCTCAGAACCTTTGAACCATTGAGCTGGGCGGTGCCATGACTGTGTCTTCGATCACAGCAGAATAGGATAACAACATGCTACAAAAACGACCGAGAGAGACATCCCATCCAATACAATGGATGTAGTCTTTGATGAGCTGTGTGGAAAAGCTGGAATGCGTGGCTGCCATCTGCGAAAGCATGACCAGCCACGCCCAAAGATCCCGCCAACGAACGCAACGTCTAGGCTGCGTCCGGTTCACTCTAGGATGCGTTGTAGAGAGCTGCAATTCTGGGATCCAGGAGGCCTGGTGAATTGTAGCCCTACAATAATACGCATTCAGAATACAATAGAGAAAAAAAAGTAAAGTGATGAACTTGGCGCGCGTGCTCGCCTTTATATACTTACGCGTGGTTTGCGCCGGGTAACACAAGAAATGATTTGAGCAAAGCAAAATTGGGAGTGGAAGGCGAGGTCTGATTCCGAACGCTATTCAAATCCCCACAACCAAATCTGCTATGTTTATGAACATTTTACTCTGGGCGCTTTTTACAAACGTTGCTTTTGCAGCTGGACTTTTCGGCCAGATCCAAGGCGTGCCGCAAGAGGCACGTGACGCGGCCAAGTCTGGTGTGGTGTCTCCGATCGTGAATGGACTCAATTTCCAAAGTAGGATCGACGTTCGGCTCGTTGAACTTGGCAATGCCGCAGACATCCAGAGGCTTGTGCTTCCGGTAAACCGAGAATTTGCGTTTCAAGCGCCAGAATTGGCCGCTGGCGAGTACGAACTTACAGTCCACGCTTATGACTTCCAGGTGAGAGTCCCAAGGTACAGAGTGCTCGTTGGAGACGGCGGCGTGGATGTGTTTGAAGACCGTTTGACCGAAATATCGTACAATGCGACGTCAAAGCAAAGCGTGTCACGCGAGGCGCCGCTAGTTGTGCAAATCACAGGGTTTAAGAGCTATTACGAGAGCTCCGAGGGTAAGCTCACAGAGATGATCATGAGCAGTCCGCTCGGCTTCATATTCAGAAGCACATTATATTCGCTGTTATTTTTTGGAACGCTTGTTATCTTGGCATTCCCGTATGTGATTCCCTATGTGGCACCGGAGTTTGCTGAACAATACCAGAAAATGCAGGCGGAAATGTACGAACAGCCGAGCAAAGACGCGGTTCTTGAAGACGTGTCTTCAGAAAAGGCCGCTGTAAGAAAAACTCGTGCAAGACAGAGAAAGTAGCCTTAAGAATCGGGACTTCAAATGTTTGTTTGAGAGCATACTCCCGCCATGCGATTTGCAGCGAGAGAGTAACGAATTTATACAATAAGGATCATGAATGGCGCGGTACTAGATCATTGCTGAAAAGATGGCTTGAGGTTGTCAAATGGATGACATCATACCGGTGAAACTCAACGAGCGATAGCCCTTCACCTGATTCGTTAGACTTTCACATTGAGCTTGAGCCCGACAAGTAAGTACCGACATACGGCCCACGAAAATGTGCCTGCCACGGCAAAACACCCACAGAATACAGTGAACTTCTCGTAGCTGGCCACGGAACTGTCTCCAATGATGACGGACCCGACTGGGATGCCGAAGAGAATGCCTGTGCTGGAAAACGTGTACATAAGGCCATAGCAGCGGCCAAAGACGTCGACGGGCGTGAACAGCCCCAAGCAGACAGGTGTGAGGCTTAATATGGACGAGCTGCAGAATCCAAAGAACGCTGCAAATCCGTACAAGCCGCCCGTGTGTTGGCCAAAGGGAAGCCAGACCGCGAGAATCGAAATACAAAATCCGGTGAGCATGCCGATCATCGTGTTTAAGTTGCCGCACTTGTCGGCCAAGTAGCCCAGGATATACCTTCCGGGGATACCTGCGGCATTCAAGATCGTCAACAAGACTAGCGAGTTTTTCTCATTGAAGCCGTGTGCGAGCGCGTACGACGCCAAGTACGTGACCACACTAAGAAGCGCTATTTCCGTGAGAAACACCCCAACTACAAGTGCAGTGAACCGAGAATCACGGAAGGGACTCAAGTCCAAATGATTCAGCATCGAAGCCGCAAGCCGCCGGGCCTTGGACTCTGCCATAGCGTCGCGGTGTGTTTTACACAGAGTGAAGCGCAGTTTTACGAGAACCACAGAACCGGCCAGAAGGCACACGGCAATGGCGCCCAAGACCCGGATTGCCCATGCGTAGCCGACAGAGCTGTATAAAGCCTGGAGCACAAGCGGCCAGATGGTGCCGCCAACAGACCCGCCCAAAGTGGCAAGCCCTAGGGCTTTGCCTCGATTGACTAGGAACCAGTGGCTCAACAGAGACACGAGGGGTGGGATGGCTAATGCGTGTGCAGTGCCCAAGCAAATTGAGAGCGAGAATATGAACGCCACGATCGATTTGCTGAAGCTCAATGCTAGGAATCCGACGAAAAGCAAGACCGTGGACCCCATGAGAAGATGGGTGCTGCCTCTACGATCAAACATGGGGCCGACAAGGGCACCGAGGAAAAATGGGAGACACATGTAGATGGAGAATACCCAGGAAACCGACAGGACCTTCTCGCCTGCAAGCTGGTGGTCAGAAACGTACGCCTGGACCGCCCCCACGGAATTGAGCACGCCAAAATGCACCATGAGGCCAAGATGCGAGCCAAGCACAACCGAGTACGCTTTCCAGCCGCCCTCGGGATAGTTGTTCTTCTCGTCTACTTCGGCATAAAGCGAGCCGTTTGACTCGTTTGATTGCAAAGAGGACAAATTTTGTCTAGAGGGCGCGGCCAGGCCTGAAATTTCCACGTCTTTTTGCAAGGTGTTCTTGTTTCCACTTGGGCCCCCAAACTCGCTGCTGGAGCTGGCGCAAGGATTCTTGGTGGAATCCTGGCGATTGTTTTGAAGCTCGATGATATTCGCTGACATGTGGAGAAAGAGGCGGTCAACCTGTGAGTTCAATTAAAAAGCTAACTTTTGCTTATGCTTGAGAGTAGAATTGGCGAAACTATGCGGAGATGTGCGGAGATGTGCCGAGATCTGATTTGTCAGAGATGTGCTGAAATATGCGAGCCTCCGGTCAACAAGTGCTAGCAAGTATAACTGCTTCTGAAGTAAACTAGCCCACGAGGTTATTCACGCTTTTCAATTAAAAAGATTGACTCAAACAATCACTATGATCTGGGTGGGGCTATTATCTAACTGAGCCATAGAAGGGAGGCACAGGCTGAAAAGAGTCATCACGGAATTGCGCGCGCGAATTCCGAGGCATCGATTGATTTGTCGCGCACTTCTGAAAGTATGCTTTCCTCACGCAAGAAGAGAAGATATAGTGGGCTCGATTTTCGATTTGCGGCTACGGACTGAATTGCAAAAGCCCGCGGAAAAGATGAAAAAGAGTGTGTCCAAAACATATTAAGTGCCAGTCTTCCTTCAAAGTGTTCTCGCTGTAATAAGTCGATATTTCTGGTCCACATTTTAACTGTTGCAGGAAAACGTGTAAAATCGCTTTTGATTTGGTCTCCGAAAATGGAGTTTTTTTCGCACCTGCTTAGTACATCTTACCGTATTGGGGCGTAAAAGACGTTCAGTGCATTGTAATTTCAAAAATGAGATACTGGATTTCATGATCTTACTAGAGGGTCTGAAGGACCGGTATCGCTCTCGAGCGCTTTTAACATTATCCCCACTTCAGTCCTAGTAATTCACCAACGTCAAAATTCAATCTAAGACCTGTTTATGCCCGTCAAACACCCGTTATAATTTGAACTTCAGACTATTCGAAGCCTCGAAGCTCGGCGTAAGCCCCAATAGCGCAGTCTTAAAGACTCTCGTACAAAACAAGCATTTCTCAGGTTGTTTATTGATGCGGAGCAATCTTATTAAATAGCTATGGGAGGAGATATTTAAGCTACGTTTGAATTTCTAGCAATCGGGACTGTAGCGACAGGAACGGAACTTTCACAGCAAGTGCGAACATCAATTTACTCGTTTCCGTACTTCACTTCAGACTTCACATTTGCCAGATAGTCCGGCTTGGCGCCGCCAGGGAATTTGGGATTGGACCAGCCATTCACATAATCGAAGTCAGTTTTGGCCCAGTGTGCGAACGGGTATGAGGGCAATGTTTTCACTGGAGTATCGTCGTCAATGAGACCCTTGTCTTTCTGGCCCTGGATCAAGGAGTCCAAGTAATCAGAGATGTGGGTGCGGATGAACTCGAAATTTTTGTATTTGATGATTTTTTCAGGGGCCTCGAAAATGATCTTCTTGATGAGAGACGGCACGTTGGGCTCGTCCTTCATCTCTTCGATCGAATAGAAAATGGGGTGGTTGGTGAAGATGATGGCACGGGACTTGGGGAGCCTCCTCAATGTCTGCCTCTCAACACGCACATTGAATTCTTTTGGATCAGTCGACTTCATATCCTCTTCCAAGTTGGGCACGAATTTGGGCAATTGGTAGATGTTGTTGACCTTCAATTTGTGGTCCCACGTGATGTACCACGACGCTCTTTCCACAGCAGAGCCAGGCTCCAAACGCTCGAACCACCTTTCCATCGACCGTTTCAACTTTTCGTGGTAGTACGGTACATCGTCGTGGATGACGTCAAGATGCTTACCGATTTTCTGGTCAATGCCAAAAGAGCCTCCGGGAAAGGGAACGGCGGCTCCCACCAAGTAGTGCATGCCATCCTCGGGATTCTTGAGAACGACATAGAAATCTTCCTTGGCCATTTTTGTCACGTAAAGCAAGGGGTGCTCTTTCAATGGCAAGGTCATATCCAAGATCTCCTTTGTCATTTCATTCCGTACAACCTTGCCGCCGCTCTTCTTATCCACCAACACAGTAAAAAGCAAAGGGTACCGAGCCACCATGTGATCGGCAACGGTCTCCATCAATTCAAAGCACGCGTCGTACGCCTCGGGAAGCCAGTCGATGTTCTGTTTCCCATACTGATGCCAGATCCGCTTCTTTTCCTCGATGTAGTGCCAGTAGTACTTGTCCATATCCAACCAATGGTTCACGTCTAGCTTGTAGATCGACATGGTCTGGTGATATGGCCACCTGAAGGGTCTCCATGGCCTATCGTCGTAGTTTTTGACCTGGTCCGGTGTGATCATGAGCGGCGTTGGCCTTGGCATTCCATGCGATTCGTCCACAGACCCCGTCTTTTCAGAAGTAGCCGCCGGCTTTCCTTTTTTGACCGGGCTATTTTTCAAATATTGCTGTACTTGTGGTGAAAGGGCCAAAAGTAAGATCACCACTGCGCCCAATGGGAGGAAGAACTTGTCTGGTATCGACACCGTAGATGCCGCCAAATGGGACGTAGCATTCAAGGACACAGAATCCATTTCTGAAATTCACAATAAAGGATTGTTATTTACGAAAGATTCTCGATCTGGTCCAGAACAGGCCTGGCTCGGTGCGCAGGCTTGTTTGTGATGTTTGTGTTTTTCGCCTTGTGCTGCGATAAGACTTCGGCCAGTCTGAGTTCCAAGTAAATTCTCTTTGTGAGCTGGAACCGGACTGCTTTCAGTACGAGGTCGCTTGTATCTCTGTCGATGATTCTCCTCACCACGACTCCCGTGCGATTGCCGAATAGAAGCGAGCTTTCTTTGAGCTTGAAGTTGTCTCCCGGAGGTGGGGCTGGAAGTGCAAGTAACGCGGTCACGTGATTCGGGTCAAGCGTTGCTGGCGGCTGCTGATCCGAGTCGGCGTTAGAAGATTGATGAGCGATATCAGGCTGCGTGTCCTTCGCTGCTCCCTTTCTCCTCCATTTAAGCATTTTGCAATCTCCCTTAGTTGGTGGGGGCAGAGATAAAGGGAATCCTTGCCTGCGAATGGGTGCGAAAAGCCGGCCGCGGGCGTGCATATAGTCGCGCTGTTATCAGGCACGGCCTCGCGCGGCTTTTCCCGATTCGGGGTGTGAATCGCGAGATCTGATGGCAATTGTCTGTCTAGATGAAAGAAGAAATTGGGAAGAAGAGTTTGAGACAGTTCGGGAATACTTGAGCTTTTGGTTTTATGATGAGATGTATCGAGAGGGCTTTTTTTCATTTACCTTAATTTTTTTTTGACTCAATGATTCCCCAATTTCATTGGCAATTTTGCTTCACCCTCGCAGGTGATTATCAGCCAAGATGAGATAAGAGCCAGAAACAGTAACGCAATTATGAGGGACCAGCCGAGATCGTATGAGGGACCAGCCGAGATCGTATGAGGGACCAGCCGAGATCGTATGAGGGACCAGCCGAGATCGTATGAGGCAAACCTTTTTTCTTCGGTCCAAATTGTGGATTTAAGAAAAGTGGAACGATTTTCGGCCTCGCCCGGAGTTGCCTGCGACTAAGCAAATTTTTAGTGTGAAGCACGAAGGGAAGTCAGAACCGATTAGAGTTTAAGGGTCT
>JAJLZY010000315.1:0-13183 GCA_030564885.1 Metschnikowia kofuensis (nom. inval.)
ACCCGCCCGCGCGGCTTGGGGCCCGAATGCTTTGCGACATTTTGTCTAAGGCGCGACATTTCGGCTCGACTTGCGCGATATTTTGCTAACGACATTGGGCGCTCCTCGACGCGTGTGAGAATACAGACTTGGACTGTTACACCGTTCAACTGCACTCAGCCCCCACTTGAGAGCCCGGCTTTATATCGTTTTTTTTTTTTTTCTCATTGGTTGAATTTTGAGAACAAGGCTTGGACATGAACCTATTCGACCGGAAGCAGAACTGAAGCATTTCGAAATAAACTCGCTTTCAGTAATCGCGAGACTTGTCGCACAATTTTTCGCCCAGTATTTCGCCCAGTTCTCATTACACTTATTCTCTCATTGTTTGTCCCGCTGGTTGTGCTATTTTCGACTAGTACGAATACTTGGTGGTCTGTCTACGTCATTTGTGGTGGAAAATCTTGGCATCACCCGCGCTTCCCCTCTTTTCTCCAGGCGCCTAATTGTCACGTGATCCATAGGCCAGACGCAGATCGCCTCAAGACGAGCTCGCAAAGTGCACAGGCGGCGAGTCTTCGCAATGATTACTGCGATATTTCATTCTCGATCCATTCTACGGAAAGAATTATTTGATTGGATCGTGTAAGACAAACAATGCTGTAAGCGAGACACGCCTTTTTTTTAAGGCGTTAATTTCAAGGAGGTGATGGGATTTGTGTTTTTTATTTTGTATGAAGGAAGCATAATTGAGTTCAAATGCTTTTCATTGCCCACTCGCATACCCAGATGAGCGAAGTCTTTCATATCTCGCAACCTTCAACACATTTATTAGGCGAGAGAGCTTGAATATTAACCAGAGGAATGTCGCGCCTTTTTATTCTTTCCAAAAGGCCATAGAAATGGCTGGTTTTGTATCTTTCTCTTCTATTGATCCGTCTCTAGCTCACTTGGCCCCACAGGCTCGTAGTTTCGGTTTTAGTGGTAAGGTCTGAGATCGATCATCCACGACAAATGTCATCCCGGAGACTGAAAATCGATGAAATGTTACCTACTTGATGAAAGAGAAAAGCTGAGAGTGAAAAAAAAAAAGTTAAGAAACATCACGCCAGTCTAAATGTAGCCCCATTTTTTCATTTGGCACAGGTAGCCCGGGCCACGAAACTCATGGCATATCTCACTGGACAAACCAATGACGAGTTCTCGAGTATTCAAATTCTGCGCTGTGAGGTCTGAATAGAGAAAAGCAGCTAGCTTATGGGAGTTGGAGATTCTAGAATATTTTCAGAAGTCCGTGAAAGGAAAAAGGGAACTCAAATCTGAATCTAAATTTGAATATGAAATTGACTGTTCATTGTACAATGCTCTGTGACCTAAGATTTGAAAACTTGACAAAGAAATTGTATTTAGCCGAAATGACTTTCGCCTGGGAGAAAAATTGCTGCATCTATCAGATTCTTCAGATTTGAAAAGCGGGCAAAAAGGAAAGACACTGTACACTTTTCAAGGAAACGAAGAATCAAAATTAATGTGATCCATAGAGAGTCGAGACCGGCCAGCCGCGAGGCATTCCTCCAAGTTTTTCCGGTCAGCTTTAAAAATTAGCTCAATTTAGCAGTTCTAAAATTATCAAAATCGATAGAAGTTAGCACGGAGGGGAATTCATCGCATCTCGCCAAACATATCCGTATTTTGACCGTAATGCAAGGAGTTGACGACAGACAATCATTGTTAAGTTCTGGAATTGACTACCCTGTATTTGAACCTTGGATTTACGTCATTCACACACAGACACCGTGCTCTTATACCATGGACTCATACCACATTGCTAGCATTCATTTGACACTGAGGTCGCTGAAAACTTGTGTTGCTGAGCAACTGCAATCACATTGACTAACCACATAAAACGTGTCCAGTACTTCAGAAAAGCAAACTTTTCACTAGCGATCAAATTTCTGCAAATGTAGATGTATGAGAAAGCCTATTTGAGGCGCATGGGAGGTTTATATGAATAATAAAGCACACGATGTGCACATGCTGAAGACACACCTGTCCAAGTCCAACTTATCTTATTCATATCGGTTCCCCAATTATTTACATACCTCCCATATATCTTGGCTCTGGAAGCACTGTAAACACTTTTTCCAGCTGACATATTACCACTAGCTGACACTTTGCCACTAGCTGAGACAGGGTCATTGTTGGAACACCAATAAACAAATCCACTTCACTTCACTTAGTGCAATCTATACTTTTCCACTAGATTCGTCTATACACCTTCTACACACCGTCTACACACGGTCTACCTAGAGCCTCAGTCGAGCTGCATTGTCTCGTCCAAATGCAAAATGTCCTTGTTCAACTTGACGGGCTGGACCTCCTTCACAGAGAAGCCCAAGCCGTCCAAAGAAGTCATCAACCCCATGACGTCAGCGGCAACTTGGAACTTGGAGTGCACCCACGACGGCCTGGCGGCACTGTCGCCCCCGGTCAACCTCAACACCTCTTTTCTGGTGTCATTCAACAACACGGTCGTGGCCTCTCTGGCAACGGAAGTGGCGGGCGTGCCGAATTTCATGAGCGACTTCAACTTCAACGCGCTGATTCCCAACGCAGGAAGCGGCACTTCTTTTCCGGGCAACGTCAACTTAGAGCTGTCGATTCCGTGTCTCCCGGTCGGGTTCGACGTGGTCAAGATCTTGGCAAACGGCACGTGCTTGACGATCTGCACGGGCTTGGGTCTGGCCAAGTATCTGTTGGTCAACTCGTTCAAGCCCAATTTGCGCTTCACGATCTCCTTTTTGATCGCGGCAAGCTGCCCCACAATGTCGCTCAGCTCGTAGTCCACGGGGAACGAGTCACACGTGTGCGACAACTTGAAGGGGTAGACAGAAAAGTCCTTGTCGACAAGCCCGAGCAACTGCTTGGCGCTGTTCAATCTCAAGTAGTGAGTCACGGCAAAGTCTCGGATATAGAGCGTGGGCCTGGCGTCCTCGAGGTCCTGCAAGGTGATGAGGCCCTTCTCTTGGAATTCGGACATCCCGCAGAATCTCAAGTCCACGTTGTATGCCTCACCTGCCTCAACGACAAACTCGTCTGTGGGGATGGCACTCGACACGTTTGTGGACACGGCCGAGCTCTTTTCACGGAGAATCAACTCGGAACCGGCCCCTTTTTTGAGAAGCTCCTCCTCCTGGTTGCTTTCGTCCCACACCACACCTTTGAAGTCTCTCTCGGCAACAATGCCCTCGGCCTGGCCGGCCAAAAACCGCCTCACGCGTCTCACTTTCGACCCGGGCACAACCACACACCCGAACGACGCGGCTATGCGGTCCACGACCTGCCTGATGACAGACCCGGAAATCACAGACCCGGCGTTCTGCAACTCGGGCACCCACGCGATTTTCTCCGGGTGCAAGGCAAGCCCCAAGAGCGCCACCACGGCCTTTGTGGCAATGTTGCATGCTACCAACGCGTCGGCCTTGCTTCCCAAAAGAGGGCCCTCGGGTTTCAACTCGTTATCGATCATGACTCCACGTGGATAGATGACAAGCGTGTGCGAGGCCAATGCCGTGTATCCGTCGATCTGGGCACCGAGACTGATGGTGACGATATCTCCGGCTTGGAATATGAGCGAGGCGGGACTCTGGCCCAACTCGGGCGACACGTTGGCCACGTATTCATTGACTTCTAACGTCACTGGGTGGGAAATGCCCTTTTCTCTGACTTTCTCGCTGTTGTTGTAGCAGTCGCCGAGCAACTTGTAGATCATGGAGTCTCCCAAGATACAGAGCTCCTCGGAGGTATATGGCCGGTCGGTTTTCTGGAGGTGGTATGAGTCGTTGATGAGCTGAATCACATATTTGAGAGCTGTTTGCGAGATGCGGCCTGCGGTTCTGTACTTGTCCACAACCAGCTCGTCGAGCTTGTTTTTCTCCTTGAGCAAGATGTCTGCATCGTCCTGGTGGACTGCCAATTTAGCCACTTGCATTTTCGAAATTATGGTATGTTGGATTGTCGGGGGACTTTAGGGAGTATCTAGGGCAGAGATAGAATTTTATTAAACAATCGCATGGAGATGGGCTTCGCGTTGTGTGCAGGACGATGCCTGTTTTTCATGAGCTCTTCGCATCTTATTCCAACGAATTGTAGATGTATGAAGTGCGTGATTTCGCGGGGGAATTGTCATGGACTCATGATAGGGAAAAATTGTTACCGTCTCAAGCCGGATGGATGAATTGAGATAAAAAAAGAGACCAAATGAGAGGGCAGTGAGTCAAAAAGTAGCGACAACTGCAGGATTCGAACCTGCGCGGGCAAAGCCCAAAAGATTTCTAATCTTTCTCCTTAACCGCTCGGACAAGTTGCCAGTTTTTAAAAGTTGCAAGGTGTAGTTTACTAAGTTCTAGTTTGTGTATGATGAGTCAGAAGGCCAAAATTCTGTCAGAGGACAGTAATTATGGCCCCTTACGGCCATTTCGAGATTATTAACTGTAATAACTTTTGCGCAAAATATTTGAATGACACCAGGTACGTTATTGGGCTGGTTGGAGGCTTTCATATAATCACGTTATAGTTTTTGTAATGCATATTGTTTCTTTAAAAAAAAAAAAAAAAAAGTCCTTTAATCAGAGGAATCAGACAAGAAAAAAGGTTTGATGAGGAGAGCAGACTCACAAAAAATGGCTATATAACAGGCAATGTAAGGAGGACCTGGTGAGGTCAAAGAGTCTATTCATTTCACGGGTTCAAATGGCTATATGTGGTACCGTTTACCAATCTGTATCTTCATCCCTCAAAAGAAAGAACCCAGTAGAATTTCTCAATTACAAAGACAGAAGTTTATGAGTATAAGATCATTGTGAGTAGTCTTGGGTTTCAAAGTAAATGTCTGTGTTCATCAGTACTTTGTTCCTGAGTCATGACACACCCATGGCATTTCGAAGATTCATGTGAGCTGCCTGAGTAAACAATCGCTCTTGTATCAGACTCATTTCGATCCCTACTGTAAGTCTAGTCTCTTGAGCATGAAACCTCTTATGATAAGGTCATCTTTCACTTTCTTAGCGCGCTTCGGTCATACAAAGGCTTTATTATAGAGCGAGAATTATAGAGACAGCTCGAAAGCACCAATTCTTGCAAACTCTTGTGAAGCAGCTCCGTCTCGATCCCCACGATGAATGAGTCAAAGAAACCCGGTGACGAGCTTTGTAGTTTCGAGAGATCGTTCCTTGTACTGAAAATCATCATTCTTCCTCGGTTTAATCATTTGTACTTTCGCATATTTTATACCATCGTAGATGACTCTTTATCAACTCTTTCGCAGGCGTAGCTTGGGGCCTCTCAAACTTTCCACATCTGAGGCATCAATGACTTTTTCTGACGGGAAAGCACATCATTGATGGACATCGAAAAATCTAGAAAGCTGACATTGCAGTGTCGCCTTTCCTCTCCTTTCTGTATAGTCCGACGGCAGATAAACGTCTTCATCCGACGGGAATCTCCTTATACATCATACTAAGAGACAGCCTGTCTGAAGTAAGTCTGAGACATTTTCACGATTCACCCATACAGGTAGCATGATACCATGAAATGTAGTATTAGTTCTACAAATGCTGAAGATATGGAACACTCTTAAATGTTGGTGTTCCCCATGAACTTGCTCACCTCAAGCAAATCCAATACAACTTGTCGAAAATTGCAAGGTGGATTGCTTGTGCTGCCCTAACTTGAGGGCGCCGTTCCACCTGATACACGACCTAACATGTCGGTCTTCGTTTGACTCCAAAGTTACCCGCAAAAGCTGACAATTTTAATATACACCCTCCCTTCCCAAACACACGCGCCCCTCACTCGTCCCCACCCAATGATCTCAATTGACCAAACACACAATGTCATGAAGCAAGTGCTTGTTTTCTAGAAGGACAGACGCAGCCCTCGACACCGCGTTCTTCCGCGAGCTGTCGTATGCAATCGACACCACGACCTCGTTGACCTTCAACTCGGCTCTGAATCTTTTCTCGTCACTCTCGTAATTGACGGTGTACTCCGGCGAAAGCCCGAGGTTTTTACCGAGGTACGCGTACGCCTCATTTTTGGCGAATTTATTGGGGAACACATTGGGGCCAGCGACCAAGGGCAACGGCGACGGGCCAGTGCTCGGGGTACGCTTGGACGAGCCCGTTTGTTTCACCTCGGAAACAGACCGGTCTGTCTCGAGCCGTTTCCGTCCGAATTTCTCCAAGAGTTTCTTGTTTTTCAACGCAGCCATCGCCGCTCTGAGCCCCGCATCTTTGAGACTGGGCGCCTCGCCTTCGCCCATCAACTCGTCCTCCATCACACACTGGACTTTGAACGGCGTGCTGATCCCGTTTCCACTTGCAATCACCTTGTACACCGGATGCAGAGACGCCGTGCCGATCAACGAGTAGAGTTCTGTCTTGGCCTCTTTGTCCACACTGCCGACCCGCCCGAGCTCCTCGGATGCCGCGGCAATCTTGTTTGCCAACAACGCCGCGAGCCAGTTCTCGATTTCCTGGTAGTTGTAGTCTCTTTCCATTGCCAAGGCCCCCACGTACGCCTCGAACACGTCTGCAAACACTTTTTGGCGGCCTGTCTTGAGGACCTCCTCGTCGATGTTGCAGCGCAACTTCTGGTCGAAGCCGTACGCGATCGAGAACTCGCCAATCACCTTGTTGCTCACCAAGAGCGACCGGATCTGCGAAAGCTGGCCTTCGTTGGCCCGGGGGAACCGCTTGTATAGGATATGTGTGACGACCGTGTTGAGCACGGAATCGCCCAAGAATTCCATGCGCTCGTTGTGGCTCAAGACGATTTCCTCGTCGTTGAGATACGTCTTGTTGGCACTTGTGGATTTGTGCTGGAACACCCGCTGGCGGAAGTCGGGGTTGCGGATCTGCGGAAGCGGCGGCAAGCCGTTGTGCCCAGTGTTGTGTTCTGTGTCCAGCTCGGGGTCTGGGGTACTTTTGGATGCGTTTTTTGCATGTTTAGACGCGTTTTTGTCGGTTTTCTCGCTTGCCTCCACAGAGTTGTTGAGGATGTGGTCGAAAATCTCGAGCTCCTGCGCCGAATAGAGCGTCTTGAGCTTTGAAACGAGCTGTAGAAGCGGGTTGCTTTTGGCCTCCTGTCTGGCAAACAGGTCCAAGGAGGAGTCCGATGCAAAGTTCCGAAGTTGGGTCATGTTGGGCGCTTCTTCCACAATGGACCGGATACTTTTCTGGAGCAAACGCGCACAGTGCTCAAATTTGTTGATCTCCGTATACCCAAAGGCCCCGGAGTTGCCCATACGAGCAGAATCCAGCAAACCAGAGGTGGTCTTGGCTTTTTTGGAGGCTCTCTGGTCGGTTTCCGCCATTGGATCTCTTGCAGCCTGTTTCAAAGACGCGAGGAAGTCAGTGAAATTTTCCTCTGGCATTTTTCTTATCGATCTGAGCACTCTCGGCAAGATTTTGAGGGGAGATAGAGGGATGGGTCTGGCCAGGTTTGAAGATCAAGGACATAGAAGAGATGATGGAGATGAGCCAAGGTTTTGTATGAGGATGCACGGGTGTTGGCCGGGGCCATCAATGAATGTAGAAGAAAGCATTCCAAATAGAAATTGAGAGTAAATTGAGTGTGATTTTTTAATTTAAAAAAATTCATATGAAGCAATTAAGAAGAATCGTTGGATTCGATACAAAACTCAAAAAAGGGTTGGGGCGAATAGGAAATCTCATGGTCTGGCGCTAAGCTGAATTCTGGACATGGGTCCTCAATAATGAGTATGTATATAACTTGCGTGTGAGCAAACCCAAATCTTAGTGTCCTTTTTGACTTTATATCTAGTTTAAGTTTTAGAGAAAAAGGCTGAGAGTAGAGAAATAGTCATGGTTGTTTCCCGCTGGGTCTGACCCCTGGAAAATACTTGGTATCGTGAAAAACTTTCGGAACAATTGACTGGAGTGTTGGTAAACAATAAAATGCTCTAGGTGTGACTGTTCGAGTTAACGAAAATCTTGATCACTTTCTTCTTTTTTGAGGATCTAGACTGGTTTTGATCAATGATGATAGAGCCTCGGAGCTTGAAGTCATCCCCACCATAAAACTTTCGGCTCCTTATATCAAAGGTATTTAGGTTGAGGTGCTAGTAGGCTTAAGTTCGCCTCAAGCTGTATAAATGATGGTATTCTCGAGCTATCCAGAACACAATGATGCAAAAGCTCAAGCATACTACTTGATCCGTATGTCTCGTCACTTAGAACAGAAGAGAAAAGAAACGCATGATGAGGAGTGAAAAAGAAGGGAATGATGAAGAAGACTGAGAAGATTTAATTAAATGTGGTGTATCAAGTAACTCATTGCGCAGTGCGTTGATTCCAGACTCGTCCGAAATAAATTAGCCAATCCATTTATCAGATCCTTGAACAATTGGCTGACAGATTTATTAAAAGAAGCAAGTATATCAAAACATTGCGAGCCCCAAAGCAGCCTTCTAGATTTTGATTAGCTTAGAAACACCTGAGAAGCTCGAGATATCATAACTGGAGACATCATGACTGGAGACATCATGACTGGAGACATCATGCACAGAAAAATTGCTGCAAAATCCGTGGGGTTCTCGCGCGGTGGATCCACGAGTGACGGGTCCATTGAAAGAGGACACGACTAATGGAGCGACGTATCTCAACAAACAACCAAAAAAAAAATGTATAAGAAAATGGATATAATATCTACGAAATCAATGCTATTCTGCTGTAGATCTTTGGCTCATAGGCCCACCACTTGTCCAAGCTGATACAAATATCTGTTGATCGTCTGAATCTTGTCAATGGCCCTAAGATTTGTGCGCGCGACAAAAGTATGTCCTAGATGGCCGGCCCCAGAGTGGTCAAATCAATACAATGCAAAGCTTATCAACCAAAGAGAGAAAGAGCATGATTTTCATCTTGAATTGGATAGTTGCGATATTTCATTAACGAAAAATATGAAATTGGGGCCTTTCACCCGGGGACTGATTTACAGGGCTTCTTTCTGTCTCGGTAGAAGGTTCATATAGGCGTGCGAATTTGTCTTCGAGTCTGGTTCTTTTGCAGTATTTTGCACTTGACCAATTTTAAACTGACAAGAAGACAAGTTTGGCTATTCTGAAAATAACTTATCTAGAAAGCAAAAACACACACATATTTTATCTCTACAAATTAAAATTGAAGCTGTAAGCTATTTCAAGATGATGACTTCCAAGCTTTATTGCTTGCAGTCTTCACTAGTCACTTGATCATCCACTCTCCGCTGCAATTTTGGTGGTCATGTGCTGTAAGGGTTTTGTCGTAACATGAATGATACACACCCATGAATTCAATTTCAATCAATCAAATGATCGCTCTCACGCTTTCTACAACGCAAATTCACACCAATTCACACCGGAAGGTCGATCCGCAATCACAGGCGCAGGCCACATCAAATCAAATCAAATCAAATCAAATCAAATCAAATCAAATCATACCAAAGTAGATCCTATAATATGATGTTTCTCTAAATAACTATGATATGATGTTTCTCAAGACACCTGGGCCGCGGCCTTTATTAGGCAGAGTCCTGGGTAGTAAACAAAAAAAAAACTACAGAGAAAAGCTTTTGAAAAAGCGTTTGAGCAAAATATTGGGCAAAGCTCTTTCAATCTCATTATTTCCAGTGACAGAAGCCAGACTCGAACTCGAAAACGAGTCCAACAAATTTTTTCCAGTGCCTGTGCCAACTGCACCAGACCCCAAGTTTAGGCCCGGGCCTATGAAAACGGGTCGTGCTCGCGCCAAAGCCTCACCTGCCTGAAAAAAAAAAGAGTGAAAGGCCAGTTGCCAGACGCCCCAGAGTCCTCTGATAACCCATATTCAACACAGAAACACACTCTCCATGCTTCTCAGTGGGTTGAACACGGCATGCGGCCGCCTCGCTAGACTCGGGTGTGCTCGCCCCGCCCTCCAAAACCTCGTTCCCATGGGATCGTGGCGGAACTTCTCCATATACTCATATAGATCCCAAGAACAACAGCCTTTGCCGCTAGATGCCGAGCCCGTGGTGGACTTGAGCCGCAAAACAACCAAGCACGTGCTTTCCCGGAAGACGTTCTTGGTCGACTACTACAAGCACTTGAACGACACCAACGAGATCGTGTTGTACGCACACCACAACAACTTGTTGAAAAACGACACGTTGAAAGTGCGCTCGGAAATCAAGAAGTTGGGCGCCAAGTTGACCTACGTCCGCAACAACTTGTACAACGTGTACTTGCGGTCTGCACACGAGGCCGACCCGGCGCTCCACGTGAACACGTTGAGGAACAAGAAGAATGTACATCCTTTGTCGCAGTTGCTCCACGGCCCCACTGCTGTGATCACGATTCCCACGTGTGACCCGACCGTGGTGGCGCAGGTGATGAAGACGTTGAAACTGGCGGGCGAAAAGCTCTTTTTGATCGGCGCCCGCGTCGAGTCGAGTGTCTACAACGTGGCCCAGGTCGACCAGTTCAAGACCTTGCCCACCAAGGACCAGTTGCAAGGCCAGTTGGCCGAGTTGTTGACTGTTTTGGGCGGTGCCGGCTTGGTGCGGACCTTGGAGTCCACAGGCACGCGGCTTTACTTGACCATGGGCCAGCGTGAAAAGGACCTAGGAGGAGGCGAAGAGAACGGCGCAGAGGAGCAGTGAGTGGCTTGTACATAGAAATAGAGGCGACAGTGACATAGGATTGGCAGAAAAAAAGAATTTTAGGAGTATTCTGGGGATTTTAGGGTATTCTGGGGATCTTCAGAAGTGCCAGCCGACGTCGTGTCGGAATACACGGAGATCTGAGGTGAGAGGAAGTTGAACAAAGCCTTACGATTTTTTATATCGAAAAAAGTAGGTGTGAAAGATCTTGATGAAAGTTAAGAGGCCATCTTTCGTAGAAAAGTATGCAATATGAGGTAAATAGAAGAACTAAATCCGATCGATCGGGTGTCAGTGCTAGTGGAAATGGCCGGGTACTTTCTCTAGGCGTCAGTGAAAAGGGTAGAAGACGATTGCTACAGATTTTAGAGAAGAATCAAACAAATGCTTCGATTTAAAACTACCTCTGAAAAGTCTATTGTCTTATTCCTTTTCGAAAAAAAGTGTCCTTTTTTCTTAAATTGGGACATTATACTCAATAGCATCCGTAGTGAATCTGTGCTCAGGGTGCGAATACTTGTATTTTGCATCATGGACCACTCACAGAGGACTACTCAAGAAATCTTCTAGTAGAAGGAAATAGAGCAAACTCTCACAGTTTCACCCACCAAAAGCGCTCCTCTTAAATACGTCAATTTATTTAAAAAATCTTTAAGTTATAGAATCCCCGTAAATCCACGAAATTCATAAAACTTGTGCTAAACAAAACCCCACCTTATTCCCTTTCATCTTTAGGCCAACACCCGATGCGCATCTCGAGTCCCGGGTGCCGGATTTTCTCGCGCTGCTCACTACTGCGAATAGAACATCTCAAGACAAGAAAGTAATAAAGGTATTTTCAAACGGAAAAGACGCCCGGAAAGCCCCTTTTTGCACGTTTTCTCCTCCTTCTATCTTGAAAGATTCACCATGGCAAAACCCGCCCCTGGAACGCCGCAGGTCGTGAAGGACAAAGAAACCCAGATGCGCGAGCAGAGAGAGGCCGAGTCCAAGCGGAAAGCATACAGAGACAAAAAAGAAGAGACACGGAAAGTGCTCAAACACGCGAGAATCGAGACCCCGACGCCCGAGCCCGATGTCGACTTGCCCCGCAAGAGATTTTACAGGCAGCGGGCGCATTCGAACCCGTTTTCCGACCACAGGCTCGACTATCCGCAGGAACCTTCGATGATGAACTGGGGGAAATTGTACCCGCATTATTTCGACGAGGCGACGGGCAAAATGGCGAAAAACGTCGAGATCGCCGACGTCGGGTGCGGCTACGGCGGCTTGCTCATCAACCTCGCCACGGCATTCCCGGAGATCTTGAGTCTAGGCATGGAGATCCGGGTCCAGGTCACGCAGTACGTGGAAGACAGAATCATTGCGTTGAGAGACCAACATAAGGAGCTGGAACAGTACCAGAACGTGGCGGTGTTGCGGGGCAACGCCATGAAGTTCACGCCCAACTTCTTCCACAAGGGCCAGTTGCAAAAGATGTTTTTCTGTTTCCCTGATCCCCATTTCAAGCAGAGAAAACACAAGGCGAGAATCATCACAAGCACGCTCTTGTCCGAATACGCGTATGTGTTGAGAGAGGGGGGAATTGTGTACACGATCACCGACGTCGAGGACCTCCACCACTGGATGGTCAAGCACTTGGAGGAGCACCCGTTGTTTGAGAGAAAGAGTAAGGAGTGGGAACTAGAGGATAAGTGTGTGGAGCTCATGACAAACTCCACCGAAGAGGGCCAGAAGGTCGAGAGGAATAAGGGCTCGAAGTACATCGCGTGCTTCGAGAGGCTCCCAACGCCCGAAGGTTGTCAGTAAACGCTAATCGTTCGGCATTATGAAACAATCAATATACAGGTAGAGAATGCAAATCAACGACGCCAAGCGACACGATCAATGAAAAAAAAAAAGACACAGTAGTGCTCGTAGACAGTAGCCTTCGACGCAGGGCAATAAATATCGCTCATGCCACTCACAAGTTAGGCTCGATGGTGGCATCGACAGCCTCGGTCACAGACTGAGGGTTGGTTTTTGACACGTGCGATGGCACCTCAGGGAACTTGGTTGCACCTGTGGTGACACCAACAGCAGGCTCGTCTACGGAGGTGGCAGCAGCGCCCGAGTGAGGAGTGTAAGTGGACGAGTACGCGTGAGAACCGACAGTGGTACCAGCAGTTCTGGTGGGGAGCTTAGACTGGATGAACGAGCCGACAGGACCGGTCTTCTTAGCCAAAGTCTCCAAGTGAGGTGCAACCTTATCTTGAGCAAGAGCAGTGTACTCCAGAGTCTTATCCTTGGCAAGCTTCGTGTATTGGGCGACAGCGGCATCAACCTCCTTCTTGTTGCTCTGGTAGACGTATGGCGCAGAGAAGGTCAAGAGGACGGTGGCGAAGATCAAGGAGTAGAGCGAGAACCAAGAGGTGAGCTTGTACAAGATGTAAGAGACACCAGCCGCCTTCAAAGTGGACTCGATGTTCTGTGCGTACACGACCCTGTGGAACTCTGCCTCGAC
>JAJLZY010000316.1:0-13242 GCA_030564885.1 Metschnikowia kofuensis (nom. inval.)
CCAGAGGCAAGCGACATTCGGTCGTAAACAAGCTCGTGAGATCCGAGATCCAATTTCCAGATCCGGCGGCGATGAAGAAAAATGGACCAGCTGTCAAAGTTTATGCTTCTTATTTGGTCTTTAAAAGAGGAGCGTCCTCTTTTAAAACGGATTAATATTTCATGGGAATGGCTCATTTAGACAAGTCCGGCCGGGACCCCAAAAGTCCGTCTCGCGCCGTCTGCAATAGGCTTTCACGCGTATGCACGACCACAGAGGGTTTCTCCGGTTTAACTAGCAAGCATTGCTCTTGCAGGACGCATCACATGAGCGGCCCAACGTGACCTGGAATGGCTTTATAAAGCCAGCAAAGTACGTGCCGTAGCGTAAGCCGTGGTTTTTCTTTTGGTCCAAACTTTAAATTTTCAATTCGTTTCTCACCTCATAATATAAACCATGAGCGGATTGCAAGAACGCCACTCTACTGAGGGCACGTCTGCCACTATAGACGAGTCCCAGTCCTTCAAAAACGATAAAACGTCCTCTGGAGAAGAGGAGGGCGAGTTCAAGGAAAAGCCTGCCACGGCATACATCTTCATTTCTGTGCTCTGTGGCTTGGTGGCCTTTGGTGGATATGTGTTTGGGTTCGATACCGGAACCATTTCTGGGTTTGTCAACATGGACGACTTTTTGCAAAGGTTTGGCCAGCAGCATGCCGACGGCACGTACTACTTGTCGAACGTGAGAACGGGGTTGATCGTGTCGATCTTCAACATCGGGTGTGCCGTCGGAGGCCTCGCGCTCTCGAAGGTCGGAGACGTCTGGGGCAGAAGAGTCGGTATCATGGTGGCCATGATCATCTACATGGTTGGAATCATCATCCAGATCGCCTCGCAGGACAAGTGGTACCAGTACTTCATCGGCAGATTGATCACCGGCTTGGGTGTGGGCACGGTGTCTGTGCTCTCGCCGCTTTTCATCAGTGAGTCTGCGCCAAAACACTTGAGAGGAACGCTCGTGTGCTGTTTCCAGTTGATGGTCACCTTGGGTATCTTTTTGGGCTACTGCACGACCTACGGCACCAAGAACTACACCGACTCCAGACAGTGGAGAATCCCCTTGGGGTTGTGTTTCGCGTGGGCGCTCTTGTTGATTGCCGGGATGGTGTTCATGCCCGAGTCCCCCAGATACTTGATCGAGCACCAGAAGTTCGACGAGGCCAAGGCCTCCGTGGCCAAGTCCAACAAGGTCTCGCCCGAGGACCCTGCCGTGTACACAGAGGTCGAGCTCATCCAGGCTGGTATCGACAGAGAGGCCTTGGCTGGATCTGCCGGATGGAAGGAGCTCATCACAGGTAAGCCCAAGATGCTCCAGAGAGTCATTCTCGGAATGGTGCTCCAGTCGATCCAGCAGTTGACCGGTAACAACTACTTCTTCTACTACGGAACCACGATCTTCAAGGCCGTGGGCATGTCGGACTCCTTCCAGACGTCGATCGTGTTGGGTATTGTGAACTTTGCGTCGACGTTCGTGGGGATTTTTGCCATCGAGAGAATGGGCAGAAGAACGTGCTTGTTGATCGGGTCCGCGTGCATGAGTGTGTGTTTCTTGATCTACTCGATTCTTGGGTCGGTCAACTTGTACATCGACGGCTACGAGAACACGCCCTCCAACACGAGAAAACCCACCGGTAACGCGATGATCTTCATCACGTGCTTCTTCATTTTCTTCTTTGCCTCCACCTGGGCCGGCGGTGTGTACTCGATTGTGTCCGAGACCTACCCCTTGAGAATCAGATCCAAGGGTATGGCGGTGGCCACCGCGGCCAACTGGATGTGGGGATTCTTGATTTCTTTCTTCACCCCGTTCATCACGGGCGCCATCCACTTCTACTACGGGTTTGTTTTCACCGGCTGCTTGATCTTCTCCTTCTTCTACGTGTTCTTCTTTGTCAGAGAAACCAAGGGTCTCTCCTTGGAGGAGGTGGACGAGTTGTATGCCACCGACCTTCCTCCTTGGAAGACCGCGGGCTGGACGCCTCCTAGCGCCGACGACATGGCCCACACCACGGGTTTTGCCGAGGCCTCCAAGCCAACCAACAAGCACGTCTAAGACTAGGCTGTGGCAGCCCATGGTTTGGGCAACGTTTGTATTTTTACGTATATCACAATGATTCATATAGATAGGAAACTCGGAGCAGTAGCAGGATAGTTCTACAAAATGGTGTAGATGGATCGTAGTTTTGGATGGGGTTTGAAGTGAGAAATGAGAAATCAGAAACCATAATTGGGGAATGAGAGATCAGAAATCAGAAATCAGAAATCAGAAATGGGAATCAAGAATAGGGAAATAAGAGAATTGCAGGATATGTTTTACGGAATGAAACGCAAAGTCTTCGAACTCTTTGATACGGAGAGAGAGTTCATTACTGCCTATTTTTTCTAGTCGGACTGGAGTATTCATGTTGTGCCAGGTTGGATGTTTGTGACCTGGGAAAACCTCAGAGGCGGAATATGTTGAATACAATCTCGGTTTAGAGAGTGAAGTTCACTTTTGGAGACGGCCGTTTGAAAACGCCTTCTTGAAATTAGCAATAACATGTTGGGATGTGTCGCCTTCTTTACTCGTGTTTTCGAATAAAGACATCTGAATTAACCACATGGTCATTGAGAGGTGGACACCACTGGGTGCCTTCCATATATATTTTAATTGAATAATTCTGATCTGCTTCATAAAAATGAAGAGAAAAGAAATAGAAAAGAGAAAGTTGTAGAAAGAACCTCAATTCGTGGAGCATAAGTCATATTGCGAATCTGTGCATAAAATGTGATTTTGACCAACAAACTTCCTCATTACAACTGGAAAAAGCTAAACGTACTAAACGTGCCTCTTTCTTAAGCAATCAAGTCTGAGGTATCTGGTGTGTATTAGCGACCTATTATAGGTTTTTCTAACTATTTAGTTTTTGTTATGCAAGGACCTAGTGAGAGATGTCCCTAAGTAACGCCCTATAATATGATGAATCTTTTTTAAAAAAAAAAAAGGCTGTATACCAAAAGAATATAAAACAAACAAGACTTCACGGGCCAAAGAATCGTTTTTCATACTTATGCTTATTACAACAATTTTAGTCTCCCCCATCACAGGGCAGGCCCATTTCAATGAGGGCTGATCTAATGATCTTGGATCCACAGAACGGTCATCCCGCTTGAAATATTACATTTTCAAAAGATGAGTTAAATTGTTTTTCGATTGCTATGAATATCAAGCCTTACTATGATGAATTCTTATAAAACATGCAACCAAGTATATTTAACAAATTGTCACTGATTTACAGTAAATTGAAAAAAAAAAATGTCAATAATAAAATAGCATCGTAGGGACAAACTAATCTTGTTCAAATATTTTGCTCTGCTTTCTGAAAAAGCTTATCTTAGCAAGAAAAATGATATAAGCTTTGAAAAAAAAAAAAAGAATACCTTGAGCCTGATTGCTTATCTCAATAAAAAAGATATACGATAGGTTTGTTATGTTTTTTGTGTTCATATCCATGCCGACATTATTCTTTTCATCAGTTCCATCCGTGTTTCGAAATCCTTTTCAGTCGAGCCAAAAAAATCATCACCGAAACACCCGCGAATTTCAAGAAACCGGCTTATGCTCATTCGATATAACATCAATCGATCGAACTCTAAATTAGCCAACACACAATCGGGCTACATTCATTGCATCAAAGTCAAAGAAGAAAAAAATCACCACATTTTCAGAAGCCTTTCTTCTCGAAGCTCGTGATATCCCTTTCTTTTGTTGTCATTTCCGAATCTTTTTCCTATCTAATTATCATGCTGGACCAGGCCACAGACCCTTCGAAGCCGACTTTAAGCTCAACCTCTACGCTCTACGTGAACAACCTTAACGAGAAAATCGCCTTGAATAAAACCAAATATGTCTTGTCTCGGCTCTTTGGCCGCTACGGCACCGTGGTCGGCATCACAGCACACAAAAACCTTAGGATGAAAGGACAGGCCTTTGTCACGTATAAAGAAGCCAAATCGTGTGAAAAAGCACTACAGAAACTAGAAGGACGACCAGTATTCAAGAAGCCAATCCACGTGGCATATGCACAAAAACCATCGGATGATGAGCTATTGTTGAAAGGCGACACAGCAGCAATTTCTCTTAGGAAAGAGCAGAAAAAGGCCAGGGTCGAGGCCGAGGAGAAGGCAAAGGCAGAAAAATCGTCGGTTCTGCCGCAGCCGTCCCAGGTTTCGAAAGCTCAGGCAAAACAGTGGAGACTGCTTCCTCCAAACAGCGTTTTGCTTCTTCAAAATGTGGACGAAAGCAAGCTAGAAGGCACGTTTTTGCAGGAAACTTTTGGCGCGTATGCTGGCTACTCCAAGGTCCGTATCATCAAGTTCAGGAAGTTAGCTTTTGTGGATTTTGACCTGGAGATAGCCGCAACAGAGTGTTTGGAGAAGATTGACCACGCTCAGTTTGGAGACTCATCGCTTTTGACCTATGCCAAGAAATGAGCCTAATTTTTCGGAAAGAAGTTAGAGGAGAACTTCAACGCTGTGATCCACCAGACTGATAAGCGTTGTTTTCATTGGCGTTGTTTTCATTGAATGCCCTGTTTCCTTCTCTTTGTTCACGTCAAATCGGTATGAGCCAGGGCCGGTCATTCCATAAGGCCTTGTTTGAGCAAAATCTAGCTTTGAAAAATCTAGCTTTGATCGGGAATAACAATCGAATCCTACGCCTCAAACTGGAGGTTTACGTGTCAAATTCACGCCTAGAAGAGTCTCATTTTGGAAGAAGTCACTACCAGCTACAGTTCATTGGGGCCTTAGATGGGGAACTCGCAGCCCAATGCTGGTAGATATTCTGGTACAACTTTATCAAACAACGAATAAAATTGAACACTCTTTTTGACCATTCAGAAATCCTGTTTTTCCTTGGTAGACAGAAAAGGAAGCTGGTTTCTCCTTGGTAGACAGAAAAGGAAGCTGGTTTCTCCTTGGTAGACAGAAAAGAAGGGTACGTGACATATCTTCTTGTTTTTGTTATGTACTATTATTGTGAATTGGCTGGGTACTTGATAAGCTAGTGGGGCACAAGAGCAAATGGTGGCACCTGGCTTGGTTTGTATGCAAATGAGGCGTGAATGAGTGAAAGTCAACGTAAAATATGATTTGCTTGATTATACCAATGAACCTTTGCATGAAAATTACAAGCCCTTTTTAAAAGAGTTCTGTTCAATGATGTTTGACACTTCATTACGGAAACCAACGCAATTTGATCCAATGTTCAAAGGATTTTGAAAAAAAACGAAAACGCTATCAAAGATATAAGAAAAGCGAAGTTAGAACAATCGAAAAAATTCCACATACTCTAATCTAGTAAGACAAGTTGTCACTATCGAAGATTCACATAATATGGTTCCGAGAACAAAAAATAAAAACGTCTGACAATACAACTGACAGGAACGATTCCGATGGTGTGGCCTGAGACCTCGTTCCTCTTTCCTCACTCACAATGACTACTGGAAATCTTCTAAAGCTTATTTGTATTGTATTGAATAAAGATGATGATATTCATCTGAAGTAAAATAAATAAGATGGACGTTCAACAGCGCCAGCGAACAAGACCCAAAACATCAAAACAAAATGTTGTGCGCAGTCAAGATCTCTCTCAAGCGAGCAACCTCATCCTGCAACTCAGTCTTTTCTTGCATCAAGTCTTCGACCTTGTCTTCCAACTGGCCCATTCTCTCCATCTTACGTGCACGAGACCGGCGCGCCGCCTCGGTGTTTCTGGCCCGCTTCATGGCAATAGGGTCACTCGACTCCACGGCAATTGGCTTCAAGGGCTGCGATCTCTGCTTCTTCACATACGAGACGCAGCCCAAATGGTCGACGCTTTTACGCTTCAACGAGCCCTCTTCAATGGTCTGTTCAGCCATTATCGGTGTACTGAGCATTGGGGTCGAGGGCGTTTCAAGCTGCTTCACCTTGGGGACGACAGGGATAAAGTCAAACGACTCTTTGAAATCGTCGCCAACCAAGTCGTCGAGACTCTCTTCGCGAGCAGAAAACTTGGCGTCGACAGGGTCGTCATCCTTGAACAACGAGACCCAGTCTTCCTTGGAGTTGACCTTGGTACCATCAATCATGAAGTCCAAGTCGTCAAACATAGGCGTGCCGTTGAAGGCGTCAACGTCGTCAACATCCAAGTTGGCGGAAAACACAGAGTCCAAAACATCCGTGTGAATCAAAACGGGCAGGTGGTCAGCGTCGCCGGTCACGTGAGCGCCACCGACTGGCAATTGACACAGCAACTCGTCGACGGACTCGAGCTTGGGGGCAACCGCAGGGGCAGGCATGAAAACATGCTCAAAGGCATCGTTCTGCATTACTTGTACTTGGGAAGACATAGCGGTAATCTGATTCAATGTAATTGTAGATATGGGGATATGAAAAGACTTCAAAAATCAAAAAAATGATAAAAAAGGATAACTTGATAAAGTGTAGTATGATATTCAGGATGTGATATTCAGTGGGGAATATTCAGTAGGAGGGTAAAACCGGTAGGTGGGACACCATTTGGAATGAAAGCATTATAGTAGCATATTGAGGGGGGAACAAACTGGGGAAGTTATCAGAATCTGATGTAATAACTTGACGTGATGTTTTTTTCTTTAATGTAAAAACAGAAAAAATCGAATAACCTTAAAACCTGGGGGGAAATAGTTTAAGCGCACATGGTGGAAACTAATGTTGATGAAATATGGGGAAAATGTGTGAAAGTAAGGTTAAGTTTGGTGGAGAAAAGAAGAAAAAGAGTCGAGAGAAGTACCGGCGGCTCGTGAATATATATAAGCAAGGAGCGAAAAATTTTTCGCACTCGCGCGAAAATCACCGCTTAGAACTCCTTAATCATTGCGCAGTATTTGAAAAGTCCCCGCCGCGAGCCGCACATTATGCACGTCCGATACGAGGTGTAAATCCCAGCACGGCACTTATCACAAGGCCCAGCCCATCCACTGGCCAGTGAGTCACGGGTCTCGCCTGCAATTGGCTCACCAGATTTTGGGCCCGGTATGTGGCCAGACATGATAACGAGGAATCCACAAGACACAGGGCAACAAATAAAGATGGGCGCAAGTTTTTTTTGGAAGACGTCAAGTCATGCAGAAAATATAGCAAACAGGCCCAAAAGTATTTCAGGTCCCGGACCATGCAAATTTTTTCATCGGGGCTTCAACATTCCTGTCTCCTGAGCAAATATTGGCCTGATTTTCGTACTTGATAATCTTGGCAGCGGACTTCGACTCCGGCGGCGTGTGTGCAGGCCAAGGCGGCCCGTTTCCGCTTGTGCGAGTTTTCGCAACTGGTAAATGCAGTCTGGGCCTGAGAATGGTTGGATTTCCCCAAGTAGATTTTGCAAGATGTTCAAAGGTCTAGATGATCCAGTTTCAGCCGTACCAGGGATTTGATCTTTGAAGGAAAACGACGTTTTTGTTTCTCGAATTTCCGCTTTTCTATCGTTTTTGAATTTTCCCGTTTTTCCCTCATTTTCTGCTCTTCCAGTTTGTAACATAAGATCCCTCTAGACTCGGCGAGGAAACTGAATTGACTTTGCATTCAACACGACATGAAGCATGTGCTATCGGTTCTGATTGACTTATTCATGATAAAAATCAATCAGATGAGATCGTCTGAACTTTGTTTCAGCATGGCTCTTTAAAATTTCATTATTGCATTTTGAAGAACCCAAGGAATATTTCATTGATTTTGTGTACAAATCCTTCGAGACAAATCGAATTTTCGAGCCATGTTGATGCCTGAAATGTCTGATTTTCCATCTTCAGATTGCCTTGTCCCCAAGCCTCTTTGTCATTTAAAAACGAGCCTCTTTCAGACACCGCAAAACATGAGGCTAAAGTACCTGCCTAATAAAGTCGTCTCACTCATGGCCGAAACCATTTTGGCATGCCTTTAGTTCGCGCTTTGCTTTTAGATCCATCGGAATTGCTCAGAACCGGATTCTTTTTAGTGGCTTTCGACGATTCCTCGTCGGCCTCCAAGCTGCCTCTGTGCTGGTCTAGCAACACTGTCGGCAACTCGTTGACGTCCTTTCTCTGGAGCTCTGGCTTCAAATATGGTCCTAAAGATCCACTTAGAGATTCCCAGATGAGAAGCGTTTTCTCCACTTGGAACTGTGGATGGTCGCTAAGAAAAACATTGTTTTCGTCAAAGCCAAACGAGATTTGCTCAAAAGGCGGAAGCCCGTTCTTGAGCCTGTAGCCCCCAACATGAGTATCCAAAAGATACGCGTCGATTTTCCGCAATAACTGGCCCACTTTTGTGTGTGGATTCTCGAAATGCAAATCCAAGAGCGTGCGATCTGGGAACCTGATTCTGATTGTGTACTTTTGAGGTTTTCTTGTAGGCTTCTTGGCCGGTGCTCGTGTTTGCATCGACTTCAAGATTTTGTAATACTTCTCTGCCTGATTGGACGTCAACTCGTAGTCTTCCGCCGGGTTTTCGTATGCTATAGGTTTGGTCAGTGGCACATAAACTGTATCATCTACTTCCTGAGGTAAGCTCCATACATCATCCTTTGGAGCCAGAAGTCTCGGATCCTGCAAATTTTCGGGGCTTGAGTACGACGTAACGGGATTATCCTGTTTGAGATCATTAGTTTGAGATTTGGTGCTTTTAGCTGGGCTTGAACCTTCTTTTAGTTCTGATTGAGGTCTTGCAAGAGGAGTATTTTGAGACAGGGTCTCTTCATGATTGGACTTGAATTCAACTTTTTCATTGGGCTCAGAATTGGCCACATTAGTCGTATTATGGCCGATTTCTGGTGCAATTCGAGCATTTTCTGTGTATTCTTCTTGCGCCGATGTAGGAGGCAGTAACCCCCTGAAAGATGCTGGATTTGACTGTATTTTCCCGCTATTCTCGTTGATCCGAGCAACCTCCTCGATATGGGCCTGCTTTCCCATGGCCAGGGCCTCGTTTTCAATGTTTATACGGACCACAGCATTCGATGCAGAACCCACTAAGGAACCTACCGTCATCGACTCAAATTCAGGCTGCAGACTGCGCACAACATGCCGCATGACACTCAATTCAACCAGTCTCTCCACTAGCGAGGGATCAAGTGCCAAATCAGTCAATAACTTTTCTGTGAGAAGCCGTAAAGTGACGTCAGAGGGCAATTTCATGACTTTTGTCACACTCGTGCCATCGACAGACCCAACAAGCTTCAATGTGGCTTCATATGGCCCCAGAGAGGTCTTCAACACCAACTTCGCATTATTCACCAAACCGGCGAGCCGAATCGGCGTCAAGCCATCTAGAGTTTTGGGCCCATGAGTCAAAAGGCCATTTGTAGAAGGCGCTAGCTTGAACTTTTCGAGCAGAAGTGCCACCAATTGGTTGACGCTGGCAGAGGACTTGCACGTGACTTTCTTGACGTTATTCTGGTACGAGACCGAGAAAGTATACGACATAGCAGGGTCCAGAAAATGCAAAAGTGGGGGTGAATGTGTGGATTTCTATGCTAATTCCAAGTCTGAGAGAGACTAGAGTCTGAGACTACGCGGCAGGTCACGTGCACAAGTGAGAAGATGAAGCGCGAAGGCAAATCCAAGAGCGAAAAAAAAAAAGCGAGGTGGGATATATTGGATATTGGGGAAGCGGGCATTTGAGAGATGGACATGGTAAGTTTGAGGCAGCAAAACAATTACGATAGAATAAAATGAAGAAAATCAATTTTGGATTTTTCAGAAAAACCGGTCTCTTCTAGCTTAATCCAATTTCATGACTCCAGTCCCTTTTGTGCTTCATAAGATAACTATTGTTCTTTTGTTTATTAGTCTTCTTTCAGTGAGAGAGGACCTTTGCCCTTCTTTTTCACTCTTCACTTATTAAGCTGCCAAAGTTTACTCCACCCGCCCGAATAATTCCTTTCAAAAAAAGTTTACTTCAAGAAGAATCCATGGAAAATACAATTCCATCCTCTTCCTCTTTGCTCTCCCTTTGGCATCTATTCCATTTATTCTCCCACATTAATGCATACTTAAGTCCACTGCGACTCGCCACTGAGACAAGTGGAATTACCAAGCTTCCAGACCCTCAACATTTCCAGGAACAACAGAAAAAAATAAAAGAAAAAGATTACTTTTGACAACTTTCAGGTAAAAAAATTTAAACAAGATTCAAATTCACGCATTTCTTTGAGTGGAAGAAGAATTGGCTGGACATGTTACTGGTTAACTATTCGCCCCGGGTCTCCCCCTTATCTATGGGTCACGTGACCGGGTCACTCCTCACAAGACATCCTCACTGAAATGATAACTAACCGCCCTCGCCACCAATCTCGCTTATCTCCTTGTCCTTTCGAGCCTCACAAATCCTAAAAAATTCCTCGAGTCTTTATCTTTGGCCCGCTTGCATAACACGGCGAACCACAAATTCTCAGACTCTATTCTAAGCGATTATTTTTGCGCTAACCGATACATTTCTCCAATTTCTCTGTTCTCTGCCGCATTTATCTCCTTCCACCGTTTCTATCTCCTTCCTTTCCATCTCCTTCCACATCTTTTCCTTCCACTTTTCAGAAAACAAAAAACGCCCTTAAATGTGCTGCTGCGAGTGTATAGCAGACATCTTTCTCGTGATAGTCTCTGTGCTTTTTCCCCCGCTTCCCGTGTGGATCCGCAGGGGCCTTTGCTCGATGGACTCCTTGATCAACATTCTCCTCTGTGTGCTCGGATATTTCCCCGGATTGATCCACTCGTGGTACATCATCGCCAAGTACCCGCCCTACTCGCGGCGCTACGAGCTGAAAGTCTACTATATCCACCAGAATTCGGCCGATTTGGAGAGCCAGAATCATCATCACCATCATCATCACCACCACTGTTCGGGTGGAAACAGTGTTGTGAACCTGGAGCCTTTGGGCACATCCTCGCCTAACTATGGGTCTACGAATGAGGCTACGTTGCGTGAAGGCTCCTCTTCGGGAACGCCAAGTGCCCCACCCCCTGCCTATACCGAAACTCTTACAAAAAAGTGAGTGACTTTTCAGAAAAGGTGGCGGAGGCACGTTTAAACTCGGAAAGTATTGGCACGGCGCGAGTCGATGCAATTTGGAGCGATTTGGGGCTTCAATAGACGATTTGACTCATTCCTAAGAGAATGCGGATGTGAACTGAAGAAAGGCTAAGGAAGCTCTATGATGCCGTTTCATTTGGAAAAATTTCGTCGAATTCTCCAACTCATGATTATATGGGGCTGAATGCTCGCACACGCAGAAAAATCTTGTTCATTTCTAATTCAGAAGCCGTGTAAAAACAGATAGCAAAATCTTCCTTTTAATTGCAGATCAAATGACATTATACGAACTGCTAGGGAGAGAGATGAAGCGAGCAATTTAAATGCAAGAAAAAGTTCCGATTACATCTCTCAAAGACTTGTGACTCCGGTAGGGCTTATGACATTTATGGTCTCTGGCTGTATGTTTGTGGCCACAATGATGAACTTTGTGCCATATTTTGTTGGTGTGTTTACATACCAGAACCCAGTTTTAACAATCTTACGGGGGTTCAATAGCCCTAAGCCGCCTACATCACGAACATCTTGATTTTAAAGACTTCTTGAAGCTAGCCTCTTTCGCATTGATAAATTATGGTTGAAAACGCTAATTGAGATTGTTCGCTTCTGAAGATTCAAGGTCCACCGACGAGATAGCGGAAGTAAAATCGAGTCGATAAAGTAACAAGGCATAAATACGGATAATCCACAGCCTTTCACATGTGATGCAAAATGAATGCGTTTCTCACCGGTCACAGCGATAGGGGCACGTGACCGTCGATTCAGCGGAGAGCCACGTGATTCACACCATCCATAGCTCCAAACTTGTCTTGGCTCGCCATCCAGTCACCTCATAGATTCATACCTCAATCACATGGTCTTAAAACTTTCCTCGTTTCAGAATTTATCGTAGCCCTAAGTCTTCATAAATTCGCTCTCGAACTTGTTTTCCTCCATACACCAATTCTCTCGGGCCTCGGTGCCGACGCGCAAGCAAACCAGACGTCTGTCCTGCACACAGTAAAACACACTTATCGGGCTTATCTTCAGATCAGCAGGCTCAAAAAAAAACAGAATCTTCATCCTGGCCAAACACACCAATCTGCTTTCAAAACCCCAATTTCGAACATGCTGCTAATAAATAATGCCATCGAGGCCATGGGTAGCCAGAAAAATCCCGGGAATGAGCCGTCTAAGCTGACAAACTCCATAGGCGTATGGTCTCTGGTGAAAGATTGGTGGAGTGTGCCTCTGGCGCTTCAAAAACCCACAGAAAAGTCAGTTTCGTCGCCGCAGTATGCGCTGGCAAGAAAGCAGAACATCCAAATAGAGTATGACTTGTTCCGCGCGATCTTATCGCCGGATGTATACATCTTTCCCGTAGACGGAAACGGAAAAGGAAACGGAAAAGGAAACGGAAACGGGAAACGGCCAACTTTGTCCGAGTCAGACGATGCAGAATTTTCTAACCATCCAATCACGGCCCGGTTCATCGATACGGTTTTGCCCGATGCGCCGGTTGCGGGCTCGTGCTTCATCCACGAGTTCGAAATCACAAATCGAACAGACTCTGAGGCTTCTCAAAGACACATAGTTTTGATCCATGGGTATATGGCTGCCATGGGCTACTTCATCAAGAACGTCGAGGCGGTCGCCAAGGCGTATCCGAATTTGGTCGTTCATGTCATCGACATGCCTGGGTTTGGAAATTCTGCACGGCCAGAGTTCCCAAAAACACTATTGAAGCTCCCTGCTGGCTCGTCTCGGGCAGACGAGATCGGTCAGATCATCGGCGTGGAAAACTGGTTTATTGATAAGTTGGAGCAGTGGCGCGTGGCGAAAAAACTCGAGAAGTTCGATCTCGTGGGCCATTCCATGGGCGCATACATCTCGAGCTGCTACCTCTTGAAGTATAACAAGCCAGACGCGAAAATCGTCGACAGTTTCATACTTGTGAGTCCCATGGGCACGGAATCCAGCGACATCAGCTTGATCAACAACAAGAAACTCCAGGTCAACCACCATGACTTGGGCAGCAATCCATTGCACGAGATCTTTGCCTCACAGGATTTTGAGCACGAGGACCTGAAACGAGACCAGATGTACGAGGTATGGGAGCGGTTGGGCAAGCCGAGGTTCCCGAAAAACATTTTGCTCA
>JAJLZY010000317.1:0-13139 GCA_030564885.1 Metschnikowia kofuensis (nom. inval.)
CCCCGACGTCAGGAACGGAGGCACCTGTTGGGTCTGTAACGAGAAGATTGAGCCCATCTGGACCCTGTGCGTTGAACATGATGATTTTTAGAGGATACCACATACCGGCCGTGAGATATGCGTGGCCGGTCGTGCTAGTCAACCCTGACGCGGCATTGTTCACGGGGGCCAATACGTCGAGCCTTAAATCACCGTATCCACTTCCAGAAAACCCGTTACAACAGGTTTGGTTGAGTCCCACTTGTAACGATGCGCCATCATTTGCACCGAGGACAAATGAGTAAGTGCCTGTCAGAGGCGCCTTCAAGTAAGCCGTCAACTCTATAGTGTAGCTCACCGATGGCGTCGTATATCCGTAGACGTTCTGGTTTGAGTTCGCAAAATTCATAGTCGTGACGCCAGACAAACTTTTCAAAAGCGTAGTTTTGTAGCCGGACGAGAAAAAGGACGAGCTCCAGCCAGATGAGCTGCCCTCTTGATAGGTGTAAAAGTTTACATTGAATCCAGTAGCACCTTTAGGAGTGGAGGCGTCGCAGGCACTTGTCGAAGCGCCAACTACGGCGAAAATCACCATGAAGTATAGGAAAACTCCAAGCATTGTGGCGATGTTTAAAGAATATCCAAACGGAAAGCCGCTAGTGGAAATCACTCATACTTATAATGAAGAAGCCGGATCCCAAAATGGTCTGATTTTCATCACAAGAATTATCACATCACGAGAGTAAGCGTAAAAATGGCTCTTTGCGCATGTTCAAACGCTCAAAATAAGCGGGCAATGCATGCAGCTCAAGATAACCCGCATATCTGCACCGTTGATTTTTTCAAAAATTGCATGATTTTTTTCTTGCCGGCTCTCTTGACAAACTTCATTGGCCGTAATGTGGAGCGCTGGAGGCAAGGGGGCGCAAACAGGTTGAAAGTTACAGAAGTTGTGCATGACGCAAGAGGAATAAACCATAAACTCGCGAGCCAGGCGTCCTTCGGCAGCTGCATATGCGGTGGTAGCGAGACTTCGGGATGAGGAGTGCGAAAATTTGCGCTTCCGGCAACGCACGTCAAAGCATGGCGAGAAGGTGGCTACATCTAACCTCTAGTGTTACAATTAATTTTTTTAAAGTATGGACAAGGCAAATGACCGTGTGAGTCTCAGCTTTTTCCGGACTGATCCAAAAACACAATTCACTTAGTTGCATGACGATTAGTTCAAATTTAAACATTCTCGGTGAACACTTCCGTGAATGCACGAGGAGCAACTTCCGTGATTGTCGCGATGTAAGGAGTGCATGGTCTACAGGATTGTCGTCGATGCCAGTGCCTCTACACCCAGTTCACGAAATGCGGGATTTTGCACTTCTTGCAGACACGACCTACAGGCAATGGCAAGCCATATGGGAAAGCCAAGAACCTTCAAACGACCAGAGATTCGAAAATTGGATTTTGGTTGACATCTGATATATGCTGTATTGATACTGGCTTGAGCTGTATGCTTCTTTTGAGAGTCGATTGAGAGAGATTGAGAGACATTGCGATGAGTCGTGCAGTCATTTGAGCTCTTTCAAGATATACTTCGGAAGCGGTGTTGAAAAACCTTGGCTATGCTTTTCTTGCATGAAAAACTTTATTTCATAGCGCAAATTCCCCAAGCGTTGCGGTCATGTGTGGTGTGACAAGTTTGCGCAAAATTGATCTCGATACATGTGAGTTCAAGCAATCCCAGCGACGCCTTGGCAACCAGCAGAGCTCACTCAGAATCAAAGTTCTTGCATTTGAGCTATTTCGAAACACTATCTGTTTACAGACTGAGGAAGACGATCTTTTCTCGTGTGAAAATGGCTTCACAATGTAGAATACTGGAAACAAATGGAAAAAGCGAAATTGTCTGATTCCGCTGAAATCGGAAAAGCTTTCGAGGATAAGAAGTTCCATATTCGGCCCAAAAAGGGAGGAGGCTTGGAGTTCCTCATTCGTCCGCTTCGAGTGGCTCCGTCACCAATCGAGCTGGTGCATATGACCCCGCTTGCACAAAACGGCAAGTTTTGGCGGCAGCTTGGAGGCAATTTTATCACTTTCAACTTTTCTTTCACTTAGCTCATCCTATTCGTGATGGAATTCTATAGTTTGGAATGCTTTTTCTGCTACTTCATGACTGCCAGACCTCAAAGCTATCCCATAAGTTTATTCCAAGGACGCAATAGTCACCTGCGGTCAAATCCACGATTTTGCTCACACATAGCCTTGCACATGGTCGAATGCATAAAGGGCAATTACGAAGTTATTTTTAGGTAATTGTTTTGGGATTTGGAGCTCTTGTTCGACAACGTGAACGGCCAGAAGCTTGGCTGTCGGTGATTTCAAATAGTCATGATTTCAAGGCTATTCAGATTTGCTTTCAAGCTTGAAATTCAAAAAAGCCAAAGCACCAGACTGAAGTAAGTTAAGACCATTATCAAAAGTCGAGCGACCACTGAGAGGAAAGAAATTGTCAGACCTGCAACTGCTCACAAAGATGTACAAAGCTGCGGTTATAAAGTGGGCCCTTCTAGCCCAGAGCAGCTCCGAAAAATAAGGTGGAAAGCTATTCACGATACGCAAGAGCGCTTAACTCTCTGCGTTGTATGAAGACGGTGAGCAAACATAATACCGACCAAGAAAATTACAATCACTGCCCGTTGTGGTTCGTACCACGTTGCATGTATAGACCCGGCTAATTCGGAAGTTTTTCTTTTTCACACTTTTTACAAGCCATGGCCTGATTCTTGAACGAACATGTTGAGGTCCGAAACGGACGGAGTTCGAGCAGTTTGGTGAGTACAAGCACCCCTGTCAGTCTAAACATTATAGGTTGAAGATCTTGGCTGACTCCTTTGCGAGTAAATCATACAAATATACTTCTAAGTTTTGTGCTACATTAATTTTTTTCAGGGGAACTACAATCGAAATACTGGCTTCAGCTACACGTCCTTTGAAAATCTGCTATAATGCATTGCGCAAGAAGGCAGGTATGGTCTACGACCAAAATCAAAATCACCCTGGGCGCTTCAGCGCGGTAAGGCCGACCACTCATGCAGGAGTATTGCCGTGCGATTTTCAACATCCGGGCATGTCTCGCTCTTTAGCCCGTATCTGATTTTACTTTATCCCCCCTTACTTTCACGTAGCCGGATCCCGTATTTCTTACCGTTTAATTTAAAATTTTTGCGCTTAACGCGTCCACCGCCTTTCTAATAATGGAAGTGATTCGAAAAACATAGTGAGTATTAGTGTGACGGTCTTGACCAAAGGTTATCGGAAAAAAAAACTGATTAATTGAGGACGGATGCCCCTTTCGTTTTTGCTTCTCTCATTTCCATCCGCCCCGCCACTTGCGAGACTTCCAAATTGGGCGAGCATTCACCTCGATTGGTGCAACGTTTGTGGGCGCGACATGCAGAGCGACCTTGCGTCTGGGCTGATCTTTTCTCCATTGCGCGCGCAGCTAGATGACCTACCTCACGTTTTCAAACCAGCTCTGCTCGTGCAGCTCGCTTCGTGCAGAATTTGCTTCCAGCAGCTCGCTTCTTTGGTACGTGATGACCAATATCAGAAATAGCGGCCTTAACATAAAAATGTTTACTCCGATTACGGCACACGGGCTTCCCAGGCAAGGCTTCAGAGAAGCGCTTTCAGCTCAAAGATGAATCACGAACATAATAAAATCCAGAGCGCGTATGGCGCCGAGCCAACCAGCCCTCTTCCAATTATATTAATACTAGCAAATATCGAATAGACGAAAAATCTCGTGTCTCCGGATGCGGGGGAGATTCACCGGGCCGCGCCAAATGTAAAATTTACATCTACGCGAATTTTTTTGTTGCCTTCATACAAAATCGGTCATGCAAGCATCTGCGTCTGCCGGCGGGCATACCCGAACCCCCTCGCGCGCGGATATTTCGGAGCTCGTATTGAAAAGGCTGAACAAATCAATTGAAGTACCATCAGGAAAAGTCTAGAACAAGGCTTAGTGAAAAGTTGGAAGCGTGAGCATTTTACACCTCTCAATTCTGAGACGTGTTGCTTGGAGACTTGGAATTTTATTGCCTCTTGAATGAAATATGAAATTGCGCAACATCCCCCAAGCTCTTTCTTTCCGGCTTGCACTGGAGCTCATAAGCTGCAGCACAGTAACGTACTACATTGTGATTACAAATATATCAGACAGATAGCAATAAAGTTGGGTAATGCACAGTTTCTCATGCAGAGCGATTTTGTGAAGGTATGCTCAGCGAGCGCGTCGGCATCTGGCCGACGCTATCGTTGTCGGCTTCTCAAGATTCGCCCCCACGTGAGCAGAACTTTTATAAAGCTTCCACACCGGTTGCGTTTTTGATATAAAAATTGACAGTATTGGCTTGTGAATTTTCCTCAATCCAATTCCACGAGAAAGTAAAAGTGAAAGCCAAACTGCAGCTTGGAACGAAAGGAAAAAAAACTCGTTCGGTTTGAGGCATTATTTTATTCAAAAGTCTAATTTGGGAGTTAACGCATGGGAACGCCAAGAGCTTTCAGGCCTGTCCACGACTCTCTAAAGTTCGCGCGTGTGCATCTGCGGCTCATGCATAAAGCGGCTAAGGCGTTTTTCATTGTTTTCCGTGTTGTACACGAATTCCTGATTTTCTGCATCCATCAAGCATTTTTTCCAGGGGCGTAGGCGTGAGCTTTGATACAGAGATTTCCTGTGAGCGTTTTTCGAAAACTCAAATTGTCTTCAAAGAACGATACTTTCTGGCTGCCCTCATCAATTATCCGCCCACGAAAGACACCGCTCATTGCATTTGCGAGTCTCCTCAACGGGTTGCACGCTAAGCGCTCACGCAGCGAGCTGGGAGAAAAAACCTCGAATTCACAGATCCGCATTCCGAGGTCCTCTTTCACGAATCTGGCACTGCTCTTCAGCATTTTCCAATTATTCTTACACGGCCATTCGGAGTCAAGATCGTTCGGGCAGCTTGAGGTCAGGTCTGTGTTTTGGGACTAGGATTGGCAATCGGATCAGACGCTAGATAAAGTTTCAGCTAAGGTGGAGGTGATGACATCAATACATTGCCTTACATGTGCAGGGCTTCTCGAAGCAAAGCCTATCCCCGATTAGCCACGGTAATCTTCAGGTTCTAAGACGAAACTGATCCCGAAAATCAGGTGTAAAGGGTCCAAAAAAATGTCTTGTCTCATATATGTTTTCTGAAAAAATTCGAACGGTAAACCCTGTCTCGCTCTCGTCTTACTTGCAATCGCAATCAGTAAACTGTTTTGACTTGGAGGAGTCTGAAAATAGGCATTCAATGCATTTAAATTACTCTACTACATTCACACATACGTCCAAGCTGAGTATGATTATTTAATGATGTGGTGTCTCTACGTTTGTGAGCTGCTCTGGGATACAACCATAACTGGTAGCATTACTGTCGGGACGACCAACAGCGGCCAAACTTTTATGTATTTGTCACGTGACACCATACTTCCCGGTGCAGTGCAGATCAATAAAGACCAGCCACGTCGACCTTTAGCTCTTCTTTTCTCCTCTATCGTGCATAATCCTCTCTTCGAAAAGTATCCTGGCTCATAGATAAAGAAAAAAAAAAGTTGACCTGAGTTTAGATAGAGACTGGTGGTGAGAATATAACTTTTTTTCTTCAGCCTCTGGACTCCAACTTGGCCAAAAGCATGGCACGTGATAAGTCACGTGTTTAGTCACGTGGCTTACTTTCCAACCCTGCCCTCGAACATGTCCTTCTACTTCAGTCGACAAAATGTCGACTGATGCTATAACTTTTCTTCTCGATCGGTGTGCTCATCCTACGCCGATTAATTTAATCATGATGTATTTCACAGTCCTGGTTTATTTTTGAGGCAGGTAACTCATATCTTGAATTTCGCTGCCTCATCCGCGGCACGGCAGCGATGCGCGAAATCGAGGGCGAGGCTGAGATCTCAAGTACACCGAGACTCGACTCTAGCAAGCTACATTAAACGCACTTGTCGCCCTGAAATTCCCCTAATTTCCCTCACTTTTCCTCCTAGTAAATCATGATTTTCAGCTTGAGATCGTCCCTGGATGTGAGTGACCACGACGGCGCCGAGCGCGGACGTTCGAAGAGCCCGGATATGAGCCAAGAAAACGAGTTCGACGATCTTGATGATGACCACGTCTTGAACTTCTCCGATTCCGACGACGAGGTGCTTTCGAAGTCCCACAGCTCCGCCCACTTCTCCACTCACGAAGACAAGTTCATCAAGGATCATGACTTGAAGGTGCGGGCGTTCGAGGCTCTCCAAGAGCCGGGCCATGACACGCCTCGCAGCCCAAGCCAGTCACTGATGAAAAGACGGCCTCTGATTATAGAGTTCCCGCAAAAGCCCTACGGCTACCACCCTTTCCCGGCCACTGCGGCCCACAACAATAATCACACGCAGAGCCTGAAGAGTTCTGCGAATGCGCTTCCGGAAATGTACCCATCTCTGGAGCTCATTGAGCTTTTCAAAAATGTGAAGCAATGCTTGAACTTGCGCCACAGCTACCTAGACAGGTCCTTGCAAAGGGACGACAACTTGAATCCAAAGAACAACCCAAACTGGAAGATCTATCCCCCGCCGCCACGCCCGACCTACAAGCTGAAGAACAAGTTCAATCAGTTGCCTGGCGAGCATTTGGAAGAGGCGGCGTTTGACTTCTCGAACTTCGATATCCCCCAGGCGGATTACCTGGAGTCCTACGAGCTCAAATTGAACCTGGACGATGTGTATCAGGTCTACCATAAGGAAACCGGAGAGCCTTTGGGTGAAATCACCACGTTGCACGACTACTACAGTGATTTGAGCAAGATTGTGCGCATTTCGCTGGACGGCCCCACAAAGTCGTTTGCTTTCAAACGATTGCAGTATTTGGAGACCAAATGGAACATGTACTCCTTGTTGAATGAGTTTGAGGAGACAAAACAGTCGAAGAAGAATCCACATAGAGACTTCTACAATGTGAGAAAGGTCGACACGCATATTCACCACTCCGCGTGCATGAACCAAAAGCACCTTTTGCGGTACATCAAGTACAAGTTGAAAACGACTCCGGAGGAGCAGGTGATTTTCAGAGATGGGAAGCTTTTGACTCTAGCGCAAGTCTTTGAGTCTTTGAAACTCTCGGCATATGACTTGTCGATCGATACGTTGGACATGCACGCGCATACCGACACTTTCCATCGTTTCGATAAGTTCAACTTGAAGTATAATCCGATCGGCGAGTCGCGGTTGCGTGAGATTTTCTTGAAGACAGACAACTTCATCAATGGAAAGTACTTGGCAGAGATCACGCAACAAGTATTCGAGGATCTCGAGAGCTCAAAATACCAGATGACAGAGCTCCGGATCTCCGTCTACGGCCGCTCACAGGACGAGTGGAGTAAGTTGGCATCATGGATCGTGGACAACAAATTGTTCAGCCACAACGTGCGGTGGCTAGTGCAGGTGCCTCGGTTGTACGACTTATACAAGCGAAACGGCAACGTCCAGAACTTCCAGCAGATCATGCACAATCTTTTCGACCCTCTTTACAAGGTGACACTCGACCCTAAATCGGACCCTAAGTTGCACGTGTTTTTACAGAGAGTGGTTGGGTTCGATTCTGTGGACGACGAGTCGAAGCTGGACCGGCCTTTCAGCAGCAGAAAGGTTCCTACGGCGTCGGAGTGGGATGCACCTGCCAACCCGCCTTACTCTTACTACCTTTACTATCTTCACTCGGACTTGATTGCATTGAACCAGTTGAGATCGACGCTTAGTTTCAACACTTTTGTTTTGAGGCCTCATTGTGGAGAGGCAGGCGACCCGGAACATTTGATCGCTGCGTTCCTCACGTCACATTCTATCTCTCATGGTATCATGTTGAGAAAGCTTCCGTTCATTCAATACTTGTACTACTTGGACCAGATTGGATTGGCGATGTCTCCGTTGTCAAACAACGCTCTTTTCTTGACGTACGATAAGAATCCATTCTACAACTTTTTCAAGAAGGGGTTGAATGTCTCCTTGTCGACTGATGACCCCTTACAATTCTCTTATACTAAAGAGCCCTTGATCGAAGAGTACTCGGTGGCGGCTCAGATCTACAAGCTTTCGGGTGTTGACATGTGCGAGCTCGCAAAAAACTCGGTCCACCAGTCAGGCTATGAGTGGGAAATAAAGAAGCACTGGCTCGGCAAGAAGTTCATGTTGCCTGGAGTCGAGGGCAACGACATAGAAAAGACCAACGTGCCTGATATGCGTATTGGGTATAGAGATGAGACTTTGAAGAGCGAATTGGAGTTGGTGGATTACTACACTGAATTGGGCCAAGGCAAGCATTAACATCATAGATTATTCTCTTAGATGGGCTCAAATCACAACATCGTGAAATCTTATTAGCTTAATAGACTCGTGTCCTAGTTTACTAATTGCTAGAGTTTTGTATTGAAATGAAAAGTCAGCTTGTTGGAGTGTCCTTGATGATGAGAGAGGTTCGAGTTCTTTCACATCGTTGCCCATATATTTTGTCTAGCCCCAAAACCCAGAGCCAATCATCAAGGTTTCTTTATTTTCGGACATTCTCTTCGAATGGCGCCCAGTTCGCACTTTTTTGGCTTTTTTTTTCGGCATCTTTTCTATGTATCTCAATTGAAAGGTAGGTGGGAAATCAAAGATTTTCGAAACTTCGAAGACATGGCCCAAACGTTCCCCACTAGCTGGAGAGTGGTACGTCTGTAGCAAAATGTCTTGATTCATATCTTTCTCGGAATAAGAAAAATATCACAGCAGACGTCCATTCAACACGGATCATGACTTCTTTTACTTTTCAAAGGCTCATTCCACTTTCGGTCGCAATACCAGTTCATATGACTCCGTGACTAACTCAATCGCGTTTTTTCCTACGAAGTGAAACAGTGGAAAGAATTCAGGATGTAGTTTTGACTCCTAAAATTTGAAAATTGGGAGAATTCATTTGTAAATCTGTTAAGTGACTTAGACTAAGCAGAAATACTGTGATCAATTCAATTTTAAATATTAATCCCGCTATGAAAGCTTTGTAACATCTAAGAAGCTCAATCGGCTCTTACTTCACCGCGAGGCTGCTGAGATATGATGCTACTCTTTTTTTTCAACAAAAACACTTGATGGACTGAAAATATCTGAAAGCTTTCTAGACGAGCACAGACATTGTGGTCTAATAAAGTATAAGATGTGAAACTCGAGACTTTTATCCCTTCATCATTATTTCCAACTGGTCGATCAATCCAGAATTCTACCATTTCCAGATCATAGGGGGTCGTCCTTGTTGAGCTCGCCTAGTCGCATGCTGAGAAAAAATGCGCTTACACTTCCCAGAACTGAGTTCTTTTTTTCAACAGCCCATGAGTATTTGATTCAAATAGAGGCCTGAGCCAGAGGATGCTCGCATATACTTCCAATTCGACTAACTCGTGACCATTCATCGCCCGGAGATTCAATTTTCCAATCTCTTTTCCCCTTCATAAATCACTTAACGACCCATTGCTAATTTTGAAATGACCACACAGAATGTACTCGACTTAATACAGCCAAAAGCAACACCAAAAACACTCAATGCCGTCTTGACTGTGGCAGGCTCTGATAGCTCTGGAGGCGCTGGAATAGAGGCGGATATCAAGGCGATCACAGCACACAAGGCCTATGCTTTGACATGTATCACGGCACTTACGGCTCAAAACACCATGGGAATTCAAGCCGTGGTAAACACACCGAAGGAGCATTTGAGACAGATTCTCAAGGCGAATTTCGCCGATTTTGTGGAAGGATATGATGAAGCACACACTTTAAAAGTTGTGAAAACAGGTATGCTCACCCCTAGCGCAGTCGAGGTTTTATCCGAATACCTCGCCTATTTGCAAGATAACAAGGTGCAATTGGTTGTTGACCCCGTGATGGTTGCTACTTCTGGGAAGGCCCTAGTGGAAGGCGAAACCATGGAGCTTATATTGCGGAAAATCATCCCGTCATCTCACTTGTGCACGCCAAATTTTGATGAGGCCAAGTTTTTGTGGAAGGCTGTCGATGGCCAATCTTTCGAGACTGAAAGTCTTCAAACCCTCGATGCTTTCATCGCATTTGTCATTCAGCTCCAGAAAAAACTACGTTGCGCTAATTTACTAGTGAAAGGGGGCCATGTGCCATTTGTTGAAGGAAAGGGATTCCGGGAGTGTGGGCCACTGTCTCTCAATGGCCCAGAGACTGAAGAAATTTGCGATGTACTTTACGAAAGTGACTCAGATACAGTCACCATCTTCAAGTCTCCAAGAATCCAAACAGGCAACAGCCACGGCACTGGGTGTACTCTTGCCAGCTCGATTTCTGCAAATCTAGCCAATGGGAAAACCCTCTCACAGGCGGTGGCCCTCTCAGTCCACTATATTCATAAAGGCATGGTCTCTGTCGAAGGCCAATTGGGACACGGAAATGGACCCCTAAATCACACAGTGGAAGCATCCGACAACTTCCTTGGGATTGTGAAGGGCGAAGTCTGGGATATAAGAAGAGACCACGGAACTTCCTTCGACTATTTCAAAAACCATCCATCAATCAAGGAAAGCTGGGAAAGATACACCAAACACCCATTTTTAGAGCTTGTGGCTACAAACAACTTGCCCTTCGAAGATTTCTTGTATTTCCTCAAGCAGGATTTCTACTATCTAGTCAACTATGCCAAAGTACACGGCCACGCAGCATCGGTAGCCCCAAACTGCGAGCAGATCGAGGCACAAACCAAGATCATCGCTAACATCATGACGGAGATCGAGCGTCACAAGGAAAAGCTCGCGACACAATATAACATTGACTATAGCAAAGCAGACTTGGATGCTGAGCTCCAGCCTGGTCCCGCTTGTATTGCCTACTGTGATTACTTGACAAAAATCGGCCGCGAGCAAGACTTCACAGCCATCAAAGTAGCTGTTGCTCCGTGTTTGCATGGATATGCAGAGGCTGGCTTATACGGTCTCGGTATCCGCAAACATTTCGACGGAAAACTCAACAAATTGGAGACGCAAGAGCAAAACGAGGTGTATTCCGCATGGCTAGAAGACTACGCCTCCGAGTGGTACAAAACTGCCCATGAGGATGGAATCAGGTTGTTGGATAGTCTATTTGCCCAAGAACTGGTGGGAGAGCACCGCAGAAATGAGCTTTGCGAGATGTTCCACAGAGTGGTCGAGCTCGAAATTGCATTTTGGGATGAGGTGGTTGACAGGAGTGAACAGAAGAATTAATGGGGTGAGGAAGCAAAGCAAAAGGTATAGCGTAAAACCGGCCTATGTTAGCGGAAAGGATTGGCTTTCCGTTTCGAACGATCGGTTGTGAGTCTTAACCTGAATGCCGAAGAAAACAAGTACTTCACGAGGGCATTTCCAAACGACAACACTAAACTGAGCTTGTCAGCAAGATACAAGTACATTAGATAGAACAAAGCAAAGTAATGATTTGAGGTTTGGGCGAAGTAGACGTAGCCATTTATCAGGATAGTAAGCTGCTCATCTCATTGGTATAGAAGCAAGACTTGCAAATGGACACCTTCAGACCCTGATTCATATTATTCATTTGATGGCCCTTATGAAAATGCGAACGCTCAGCGTGGGGAGAAGATATGATTCAGCGAGAGGAGTGTATAAACTTTATAGTGATACTATGACGTCTTTTAATAGAAATGTGTTTGCGCCTCTCGCAGTTGACAGATGTGCTCGATGCACCCACAACTTGTCGTTGTTTAGATCCTTAAAAGCAATTATTCAAAGATCATTCTCAAAAATCAATCTCAAAAAAGGTTAGTGATTTGGGAATCAGCTTCACTAAATTCTCATGCAAGGAATCCACCACTTTTACCTACTCCCCAGAGGCGAGGTGCAAATCAATTGTGCTACTCAACAGTTCATGAGTGCGAAATTGGCTGCAAACGCTCAGCGAAGTGAGGACTGCTTATCCTGCGACGTGTGTGTGAATTCCAACAAGTATGATGATCGGGCCACGACGCCTATTGACGGAAGCCATTGAAAAAGACAGCAAATATGAACTTCACTCTCAAAGAGTCACCTGTGAAGCCGTGAGTAATTTCAAAAAATTCTATTTTTTTTTTTTTTCATCTACCTCTGATCGATCTGTTTTGGATGTTAGCATGTGTGGGATGACGCACCATCATAACCAGCATCAGAGCTTATTGAAGGTCATGAGAATTGAGCATAGCCACAGTACTGATGCCACAAATCAAGTACTTTGTCTTGTCTACAACATCTGGATTCCAGAATCATAGAAGATCATATACCACAAAAGACTATAAATGTGTCGAAGCACGTAGACAACCCATGGATGTACTATTATGAGTGAGCCCACACACCACACTTATATAGTTACTGTATGTTATCACCCGCGCGCTTCTGGCCCTAGATCTGGATTTTCCTGCACAATTATCCGCGGCCTCTGTGTGTCACGTGAGCCGGCCACAGCCGAAGTTGCGTTGGTCGAGATAACCGCCAGGTCTCCGTTGAACTAAAATCCCCGCTGCCAAAAACACCCTTAAATCTTAGAAAAACATAAAAAAAATCAATATTATTCAAAAAGACCCGTGCAATGTATAATCCGTACCAGCAGGGCAACTTCCAGAACCAGGGGTACTCGCAATATGGGCAGGGGTATCCCATGCAGCAGCAAGCGACTGGGTTCTACCAACAACCGCCGCAAAACCTGGGATACGCTCAGCCTCAGCAGCCAGGGTTGTTTCAGGGTCAGCAGACAGGATACCAGCAGCAACTCCAGAGTCAGCAGACAGGGTTTCAAGGCCAGCAGGCCCCACAAGCCCAGGCTTCTTTCCAGCAGCCCCAACAAACTGGATATGGGTTCCAAGGATACCAGCCTTTGGGAGCACAGGCCACCGGGTATGCGCAGCAGCAACAGCAACCGACGCAGCAGCTCCAGGCACAGAAAACCGGGTTCTCTGCGGCTCTCTCGGGCGTGAAACAGAATCACGAGTTGCACATCCCCGAGATCCGTCTTTCTTTCATTTCAGCCGCCGACCAGACAAAGTTCGAAAACTTGTTCCGTACAGCCGTTGCTTC
>JAJLZY010000318.1:0-13083 GCA_030564885.1 Metschnikowia kofuensis (nom. inval.)
AAAACAACGAAATACATGAGTAAGACAGGCCAGAAGACTGGTACGTCAAAAATTGAGAAGAAAGACAATGTGATGGAGATGATTGTTGCCACTATTCCATGGAGCCAGAACTTGAACTCAGGTAATCTTCGAATGAAGGGGCGAAATTCTTCATCAGCTTCAACCGTCTGATCACCCCCTTCCTCCAAGCTTGACGACTTCAGCTCTTGCTCTAAAGAAGGATCAAACTTGGGAGTTAAAAACTGAAGGAACAAATTGAGAAGGTATATTGCCAACGTGTAGCATATGATGTACCAACCTTGAGTTGCCAAAATTCGACAAAGGAAAAGTAGAATGAGGACACCGAAAACGGCCCAGCGGCGAAAAGTGTACGGCACACTTTCATCAAGTAGCTTCTGGCATGTCAATCTCAATTTATGAAATACCCCTAGATATGGGTGGTTTGTCCAGTCTAGCATTGAAAGGTGTATGCGCCTCATTATTTTCTCACGAGTTCAACGAGTTTTTTATATATTGTGCATATAATATGCGCTCGAATCAAGCGCCGTCGCCGCTGTCAAATGTGGTACAATCAATGTATATCCTAAGCAGCAGCTTCCGTGAATTGACACGAAGGTCCTCGGTGAACTCTCGCGAATGCATATACATTGAGGTGTAGCTTATGTGTTGATATGATGATCAGATTACTTTATCTATATTAAGACTGCATTTTGCTCGACAGGATAGCAACCCTGCTTGCCGCAGGGGGTTTGTTTATTTTCTTGCTGCAGTCGCGTTCTCTGTGTTTACACGATCGCGGTCCATAGCGAAACACGGTTACTCGTGTTTCACCTATAAAGTCGTTGAGCCCCGCGGGCCACACTTTGTGTAAATAGATTTTTAGCCAAAATCTGCGTCCAATAATCGCGTCCATTCCTTTAATCCGTTCCCAATGCTTTTCTCTTTGATATTCATTATAGCCTTTGCTTCGATTGCAAACGCAGTACCTTTCTACAGGTACGACAATGAAACTACTGCCGGTCCTGGTCAGCCCTGGTCAAGAGTGATCATGATTTCCGACAACCCAGTTTCCACTTCACCCTCGAATAAGCATGAGCATTTGCCATCTTCTGTCGCTTCCAGTGAACATGAAATTACTACAGTCGTGACAAAATACGTAACTCAAACTATCAACGGCTTCACCACGACAAGCCCGGTGTCGACGTATACCACTTCCCTCGTGGATGAAACTACTACATCGACCATCACAAATTTCATTACCATTACTGAGAGTAATGGCTCTCTTTCTACCGAGGTAGTTGAATCGCAGACCACGTACAATGAGTTATTTAATGCGTGTGTTTGCGTGCCGTCAACTGTGACTATTCTAGCTACTGCTACTGTCAGTATAAGCGATTCGTACTCCATTACTACCCTGACTTCGATGACCTCGTACCCAGTTATTGGAGAGTTCACTTTGGGTGGTGCCACAACGACAGTCACCTCTTTTGTCGATGTATTGCTAACCAAAACAGCATTCGTGCCAGTTTTGTCTACTTCAATTCCATCACTCTCTAGCTTCAACAATGCTTCAATTTCCTCGATAACAAAAAACAAGAGAGCATATTTCTTCGAGAAATGATTTGCAGAGTCTACAACACATACACTTCTGGTGTAACGCGTCCCATACAAACTATTTAGATTAGCTCAGGATTTATAAATGGAATATACGATATAGACCTTTTTAAAAACTTCGCGCATAGTCGTGTGTTTAAGCCATGACGCGCTCAGATCAGACGCGACAGGACAAAGAGAGTCCCATATTTTTTGGATCGCAGTAATTTCTCTACCTAGACTTAGGTTGTTGTCCTTCTTTCTAATTCTCTATAGTTGCGCGTATAATGGATACAAATTATGGGACATGTGATAGTGTCACGTCCAGCAGACAAGCGAGAGGAGGGCGGGAAAATGGCAACTTGGAAGAGTTGTTCGACGACACTTCGAAGAGGAAATATCGCAGGCTTTCTAATCCGTGTACCAGAAATCTTCAAACTCCGGTCCTCGAAAATGACAAGAGCTCATGGACCTCTCCTCGCTTTCGCTCGGCCCAAGTCGATGATTTTTCCAATCTCACTGGCAGTCCACGTGAAAAAATGAAGGTTCTCACATTGGATTCATTTCCGGACAAGCTCTTGGATGAGAGGTCTGGAAAGCTAGATTCTCGAATCGTGGAACAAAAGCGCCTGGCAGAATTCGCCGGGAATAGAAACTTTGAGCTGGAACTAGGTTTCGTCAAGCAGAAGCAAGCATACGAAGATGAAATTTCATCAACCAGTTTCAACCTGTCTCCAAATATTCATCACAAAAAGGATTATGAGGCCAAGACCGACATGAATGAAGATAAAGACAAGCCTAGCTTACAACCGCTCAGAAGTGAACTGCTATCATCTTTGGCGACCAAAGAAAACGTATTGGAACTCTTTTCGCCAAATCCTGCTTCATCGAATGTGTTAGAGTTCGAGAGAAAGTCACTTCCGTTTGCTGCTACAAGATTGGATGAGGTCTGCCTTCAGGAATCATTGGCCACATTCTTGAGTAAAGTCAATGACATCCGCGAAGCATCTCGCAAGTTTCAGGATGAGATCGGCCATCTCCATCCAATACTTCAACTGACTTTTGGTGAGGTCTCTGCAAAACAAAATCAACTCATTCAACTAGTGAGAGATCTGAAATTGAAAGAAACAAATTGCAAAGCCGAGAAAGAAGAAAGTAATGCAAACGTTTTTCGTTTGCAGAACGAGCTTGTGGACATAAAAAAGAGACTAGAAGTCAGTCTTGAAAACGCAGCGAGGCTCGAGAAAGATGCCATGAGGCTAAAACTGTCAGAAATCGAGTTCACGAAAGAGCTCAAAGTCGTGAGATCAGATTACGACCTCGCCTCTCGCGAATTGAGTGGCCTCAAACATGAAATTGACTCCTTGAAAACGCAAATTGAGCTGAAGAACAGGGAAATCGATGATTTAACTAGAATTTGTGAAGGGAAGGAAAAATTTAATGCGGCTCTTAATGAAAAGTTCAGCGAGATCGTCAAAGAGACTCAGGAATTACATATTGAGATGGCAGCATTTGAAAAGGAGCACAAGGCCATGAAGTCTGAAATCGAAGATAAAGACCAAACAATCAATGACTTTGTAAAGCACCAAGGTGTGCTTGAAAATAAAATTTTAGTGTGTGAACAGGCTGCTAATCAAAGTGAAAGCTGCCTGAAGACTCTGGCGGCTGAGAATGAAAGACTTCGCAATGAATTGCTTGAGGCAAACAAGCGTATTGACCATTTCATCTCACAAGCCGAGGAGAGAGAGACCATGATGAACGAAAGGAATCAAGTGCTTTCGAGGCTACATGCACAAGTTGGGTCGCAAAATTTGAAAATAGCGGAGCTCACGGCTGAGCGAATAGAATTGAGCACGGGACACGAGAATTTGGAAGCAGATTTGGTCCAGCAGATCGAACATTTAAAAATGCAAATAAAAGCTGCGCAAAATGAAAATGATCAAAGAATTCAAGAAATTGCGAGACAACTCTATCATCAGTACTCCAAAAAACATGAGGTGAAAGTTGCCCAATTGCGCAAAAGTTATGACGCGAAAGTCGAGGAGGTGGTATTAGAGGCGAGAGAATCCCAGAAAAAGCTCGAAAGTTTGGAATGTCAATTGCGTATGGAAGTTAAGGAAAAAGAGTATCTTTTGAGAGCTTACGAAAACGGAAAGGAAAATGCGACGGGTGCGGGCACACAGAAAGACAAGAAAATCTAATGAAGGGCAATCCCACCATAGTTGATTATGAAGCTTTGGGGCCGCAAATACAACTCAGAAGTAAAAACGTTTGCTGCGTTGACGTGTATGCGCCCCATACGAATTCTAGTTGCAATCAGCGGTTAATGGCGCAACTGAACAACCGCGGCAATACGATGACATGTATGACGCTTCAAAACTTTCTGTCATGACTGCTATACCCACATGATGACTCAAAGCCTCTTAAAGCATCTTTGATGAGAAAAGCGAGGTACCGCTGGAAGGGTGTCCTAAGTCTTGTAGTAGATACTTAAGGCCTACCTCTCTTGAGAGCCCGGCCATAGTTGCCCTATTTTTCTCGGCCGCGAGTGATGGTTTGCCCACTGCTGCAGTATCATTCGCTTAGAATTAGTTTGATGAAACCTGGATTTAATAGGTAGAGACCCCATGCAACGCTTATAGAAATCAGCTAATTATTTGCAACATGTAACACATCATTTGTAGAAGCAAGATATTTTCCGCTAAAGTTTTGAGCATTGAGTTCGTGACTTTTATTTGTTGGACTCTACGATAAATAAAGACTTGTAAGATCCGTCTTCTGCGCATCAAGTATCAACTCGGTGATAGCGGTCTTTGTCACGCATAATTATTATTGAAGATCTCCATTGTATCACCTCATTTTTTTTTTGTTGTTGTCTGGACAGACTTCAAGCCGTGATATACAGGACTTATACCGGAAGAGTAGTAGTGCGAGCGAAACCTCAACGAGGAGTTAGTTGTACTCCGCCCTCGTGATCCCAAGATCAAATTCCAGGCAAATCTAGCTCGTAATCGACCCGAGAGTTAACAGACTGGAGTATTTTCTTAGCTGACCCACAAGATTTACAGAAAATAAAAAATGTCCAACTTCGAAGCGGGAAAAATATACGAATCTGTGGTGGAGGACGTGATCGCAGACTCGAGGCAAGATTTTGAAGATAGCGGAATTGATGAGTCAACATTACAGGAGTTGAGAAAACTATGGTGCGATAAACTTAGTCAATTCAAGGTATGCCATTTCAGCTGGGATGATGAGAACGACCAGGATAATCTTGCACAGGGGGGTGTAATACACGATTCAACAGTTAAGTCCGAGCCTCTACAGTTGAACGCAAATTTGACTTTGCCGGTGATACAGAATTTTGCGCTGCCGACATCGATACAGCACCCGGAATTGTCAAATGGGACCTATAGCATGGGAATCGAAATACCATCAGTAAAACTGGAGATAGACGACAGTGGTTTGATAATTCCAGCGAATCAATCTGACGGAACTTTCGAATTGACACTCAGTCTACCACTGAACGAAGGGCAGTCAACTTTGGCAAGATTGCGTCAAGGGTTGAAGACGCAAGCAGATGGAGCAGGGGTAATTGATGATGAGGAGGACGAAGATGATGTTTTCAACGACTCTGACGATATCAATTCGGATCTCGACGATGAATTAGACTCAGAAAAGTCGGACGACGAGGAAGGTGATCAGGAGGGCCAGATTATGCTATGCTTGTACGACAAAGTTCAGAGGGTCAAAAACAAATGGAAATGCAATCTCAAAGAGGGTGTTGCAAACATAGATGGAAGAGATTATGTATTTCAGAGGGCCACAGGTGAAAGTGAGTGGTGAGATTTGAGCGTATATAGAAAACCGTTTGGTCACGGTGACCAATCAATTGAGCCTGAGCAGAATCTAAAACCTTGGTATTTGTAACTCGAAAACTTCTCGATCTGAGTCGGGAATCGGCTTGGAGTCACCGAAAATAAAATCGTAGTCCACCAAAAAAAGACTCAAAATATCTACTGAGATGTTGAGAGTCGGAACAAACACGATACAAACGTTTTTCAACGACATTTTGTTGGTGGAGCTGTTGGCGACAATCAAGCGCAAAAATCCAAAAACAACAAGGCAAAAGTTGTACTCAACCTCAGAAATACTTTGAGGATTCTTCATAAGGTCTTTGATCAACATGCTGATCCGCGATTGAGGGAGTGTGCCATTATGCTCTGATACCACCCTTTGTAAATCGTGATATGTGGAATCTCCAAACAAGCATTCCGGTAGCTCTCTCAAATATGTCTTGAGTAGCCCCGAAACTGTGTGTATATCTGGCTTGAGAGGTGAATCAAATAAATTGACATCAAAATTTGTGTTAAATTCTTCCTTGAGAAGTTTTATAGTAGATGCTGAGCCGCTGAGCCTGAATATACCTTCCTCATAAACAGCACCTGTTCTCGATAGAAAGTCAAAACATCTGTAGCAGATACTAGGTACTTTTACTCCCCCGTACTCGTGGTTAGATATACTGAAGGAGTATTTTAATGATCTGCCAAAAACTGCCTTGTGCAGTGTCTCTGCTAGATCAAGCTTCTGGAGGTAATTTTGAATGTTGTTTTCACTGACGTTCGGATCAATGGATCTGGTAGATAATGAGGTGGAAGCCGGAGACTCATCAATATGGCCTTGTTTGTTCCTAAATGATAAGAGATGTCTCATTTTCGTCGATTTCCGACTTTGTTTGACCATGGGTTCATCTAAAGAAGAGCTCCTTCTGTCGCCAACGAACTGATTGGCGAGAACGTTACTTGATTCGACAAAAGGCTGACTTTTTTGACTATCGCCTTCCATGTCGAGCATGCCATCTTGAGAACTTACTTTGCTATCGGCATGAGTGACTGCTGCTGACCTTCCCGCACCTGATATTTTGTCAGAAATTAGAGGATCATTCTCGGTAAATTCGACCATGGCTCCAATCCATTCATCGCGCTCAAAGTCAGATTCAGCACAAAAGAAGTGCTTTGGAGAAGTGCCAGAAAGTTTCAGACTCTTCGAGCTTTCGATGACAAGAAACGCGTGACGATATCCTCGGTCTTCGGCCAGTATGTCAGACGATTGCCTCCCAATCTGAGAGCCACACAACTGTATTTGCTCGAGCAATGATCCGTCAGGGAGGTCATAAATTTCCAAAGCTGGTCCATCGACTTGACACCACCTTACCCTCCATGTGGTTCCCAATCCCTTGTACTTTCGTATGAGGAACCCTTCTTTTTTTGCTCCTGAACGATGATCGTCGAGTGGGTTTATGTAGTCAACGGAAATATACTTGCAAATCCTGAGCAACACCATCTGAGGAATGTGAGGCATCAGAAATATGGTGTCAAAATAATTCTGTAATGTCTGACGCCTGTACTCCACTTTCGTTGGTGTAAACGAGCTGAAAATTGATTTTTCCGGAAGTAAAGGAAGCCCGAAGAACTCTATGAATGGTCTTATTTCTGCATCAAATCTTACGATCTGGCTGTAAGTTTTACGCAATCTCCACATCTCCTTGTTTGTTTCCCTGTCATTAATTGAAAATGTACAAGTGAAATCGTCGACTTTTCCTGGATTAATTGTAATGGTGCTCGCCACGTTGATTCGGATAGTATGAAAGTCTTTCGGCTGTATGAAGAGCGAAGCCTCCTCTTCTTCTTCTTCAATTTTGGGTGAGGGCAAAAGAGCGAAAGACGAGTTAGATACTTTCTCATCATGTATCTGCTGTTGAGGTACCAAATCTTCTTCATCTTTAGACCAAATTTCTGAAATTCGTATTGGTTCTGTAAGCGATTTATGATTGGATTTCAGGTGTAATAGTTCAGACGAGTCCGGTGAGTCGAAAAATGACGTTCGCAGAGCCCCTCCGTCTTGATAGCTTTCCGTGCGTATGTTCGATACGCTTGTCGTTTCTCGTTCATGGTAGTTGTTCGGAATATTCGCCATTACTTCTATCTCAGGGACACAAGCCGACAGCTGGCCTCTATCCTTGTCCTCGTTGGCTTCACTCGCTTTTGTTGATTGCGTCATCAACTGAGTCTTCTCCCTTGAGGGTGGCAGACTTTTTTTCAACCCAGATTGATCGATGATAGAATACGCGCTCGAAAATTGGTCCGTGTCATTATACTGGCTAAATTCCCTGGTTTGTGATTCAAGATCAGTTACATTGGCCTTAGAACAGCTCATATTGCTGGGCTGCGGAGCACCCGCACGACTCAAACAGCTTTGAGGTGAAGAGGTAACGGGCTCGAAACTGGTCTCTTCTGATTTTGCTTCTTCCGGCAGGAAAGACAGTGACGTCACAGTATTGAGCTCGTTTCTCAAAACAGGCGAAAGAAGAACACCTTGATTAACATCGATAGGGCCATTGGAAGTGACTGACGCCACACTATTTCTGTTTACGATGGTTGTCTCTGAAACTGAAAAGTTGTCACATTTCGAGTCCTTGATATATGTCCCATTAGCGTTTTCCCCATTACGTCTGGCTGATCTTTGGGGGACCTCATACATCTGCGATGCTGGTAAATCGGCGACCGGCGCATTTGCAATATCGACAGTGTAAGAAGTGTCCTCTTCTCGGTTAGTTGTATCTTGATATCGTTTTATGATTGCATTCTGCTCTTCAATTATATTTTTCAAATCGCAAATTTCATGTTTTAGTAGCTGTATGAATTCAATGTCTGAACATCCTTCTCGTTTGAAGTTGGGATCTGATGGAGGTAAACCTAGCTTGATGATTTGTTCACTTTGGGACTGACCTCGTTGTACCATATCATACGCTTTCAACGAGGCATCCTCATTCATCTGCGCCGATTTGAACACTATTTATTGGAAAAATGGAGATCAAGATGTGGATTTCTGTCAGATTCCAGGAGAAAACAAGTCTCACGTGAAGCTGTTTAACAACAGATAAAGTAATTGGGATGTACGGATTTATATTTCTATTTTGTAGTTCTTCGGTAGTATGATCGAGTGTGCCGGACTTCTTTGCTTCCTTCAGCAAGAAAGTGCCTCGAATTCTCTTGCACGGGTTCAGCATCCGAAATCTCTCTTAACATTCTATTTTTTCGAAATGATTCGATGTGGCTTAGGTTTTCAATTGGGCCTTTAGACTTATTTGAATCATACAAGAAGTCGGATGGTAATATGGCATTTGGCATCATTGACCGTCCAAGTTTGATTACCTCATTAGCCCAAATTGTGGTTTCGGTGCGAGGGTTCTTGTATGGTGACCATGCTTTTTTGCAGCCCTTTATGAGCTCTTTGACAACGTGCTCTGAGCCCCAAGTATCGTTCCATAAGCTCTTGTCACCTGTGATTTTTCTTTCAAAATTAGTGAGGCCGATCAAATGAGAAAATACGCCGGATATCAATGCGCCGTCCGAATACCCACCTTCCAAAAAGGACAAGACTTTACCTTTAGTATGAATTTTTGCCAATTTCACAACATCTTCGGTGAATTTGGCGTAAAACGATGTAGGCACATTAACGGAATGACGCTGCATCTGAGGATTTTCGTACTCCGAAGCGTCGAAGCCTGCAGAAATGACGATTAGCGGCTTGAAAGGTGGAGGCGGGCATGGCTTCTGAATTTGTATTTTGTGAAGAGAGGGCTTTTGAACATACTTGTTGTACTTTGCCAACTCAGAGAGATATGCGGCGTGGAGTTGATCGTGTTGTTTCTTCGCCTGATTGAGAAATTGATTTGCTCTGTTGAGAATCGCGACGTACTTTGTCTGATAATGTTTATAAAATTCATCCTCAGTAGCCCATTCCTGTAAATGAACGTTCCATAAGTTGAGATCATGATCCATTATGCAAAGTGACGCATTTTTCAAATTCTGTTTGGTCGCATAGCCTAGCTCGGTGGGATACGACTTGACGTCATGCAAGGAGAAATATCCAACTTTGGGGTAATTTGCGAATTTTTTACCGTATTCATTCCTAGGGTTCTCCTCGTGATCATCAAACTCCTCGTCTCCTTTGCCATGGTCTCCAGAAAATCCAGCACGCTCCCAGCAGATATCTTGGGACCCATCACCGTGGTGGAGATCAATATCTAATATCGCGCAATGGCTTACACCGTAAGTGTCGTGGGCATACTCGATACCAATCTGAGCATTATTCAACATACAAAACCCACTAGGCAAGCACGCGTGTGAGTGATGGCCCGGAGGCCGAATGGCAACGAAGGCCAAATTGTGATTTTTGGACTCATCCTCATTTTCAAACAAAGAGTCCAAAGCTGTTTCTATTGTCCCGAGCACACCTTCTAGCGCGGTGATTGTTTTCGGGGTCAAGTAAATGTCACCTGTATTCCAGTCCTCCGGTACTTCGATCTGACCATTCTTTAGCTTGGCCTCAGACTTCAAGCATAACTCGAATAATTGTTTGGGCCATGCTCTACCGTGAATCTTACGTACATGGTCCGAAAACAACGATCCTCGTTTTGTGGAGTTCTGAATAGTATAGTAGTAAGGATACATGGTCAAAGCAGCAGAAATCCCTAAGCATGAGGCGAGTAGGCGTTGGGGTCTCTCAAAAATAGTGGAAAGATATGATTTCGAGACCCACTTGCGACCAAAGGCGTGCTCTGGTGAGTAGGGTGACAATAGGACGAGCGTTTTTTCCAGGGCAAGATCAAACCGGGGGCTCTCTCTTTCAATTTGAGGATTGGCGAGAATGAAGTCATTAAATGCATTTTGAAAACGTAAAAGCCCCAAGTCAATCGATGAGGATGGTTCCAAGGCCTCCAACAATCTCGCATCTTCAATTCCAATGAACTCGGGCGGGATCCGTGAATTCTTTGATGAGACCTGCCCATTTACTATGACACGAGACTTTGCAGGAATGAGCTTACTTGAATCATCAATCGTTTTCTCAGGTTGGCCGCTTTCTTTTCTTGGCAAATCATCACTCGTTATATCAATCACCGTGGTGTGATCTATTGACAAATCTTGCTCTGACGGGTAGTCCGCCGTAGGTCGTATGGTGAGGGTGGTTTCAAATTGAGATATGAAGGATTCATCACTGCCGTCATCATGATGCTTTTGGGTATGTTGCACCATAACGATACTATTGAAAAAAAAAAAAAAAAAACAATCTGCACTAAAGACCAAATATGGAAAGGAATGCGTTGCGTGGAATCTGGGTACATATTCACCTTGATTCGGCGCACCCGCAACTTGAAGAATGTCGCGAGCGAAGGAAGGGAGTTACGAAATGTTGCGAAACTCCACGAGTACCTGGAGCCAAATTTGAAAATTCACACGGACATAATTATAGAATGGCTCCGCTATATATCAAATCCGAGACAAGTATGATTCGAATTAATTTAGGCAGCGTGATTTTGCCCTCGCTTGCTCCTAATCAAACGCGTCTTTTTGCCTCGCCAACATTGTACTGTCTCTTTCTCAACACATTTTCGATAAATGCTTCGCCAGCCTTGTATGAAGACCTAACCAACGGCCCACTCGCCACGTAAAGAAATCCCATCTCTAGTGCCTTAGTTTTCCAGTACTCGAACTTTTCGGGTTTGACATACTCTACCACCTTCATGTGACGCTTCGTGGGTCTCATGTATTGCCCAAATGTGACTACATCACATTCTATTTGACGCAAATCTGTGAGGGTCTTGAGGACTTGCTCGTCGGTCTCTCCAAATCCCAACATGAGTGAAGTTTTCGTGACTAGGTCAGGCTTAACTCTTTTGGCTTGCTTGAGAATAGCAAGTGATTGCCTGTAGGTGGCTCTTCTATCTCTGATATGCGGAGTCAAGTCTTCCACCGTTTCTAAGTTGTGTGCATACACATCTAAGCCTGAGGATGCCAAAGTTTCGCAGCTTTTCATATCTCCCCTGAAATCTCCTCCGAGGACCTCCACCAAAATATGCGGAGCTTTGCTCTTTATACGCTGGACAGTTTCAGCCAAATGAAGAGCACCACCATCAACCAAATCATCCCTATCCACAGTTGTCAAGACTACATAGCCCAACCCCCATCTCAGGATTGCCTCTGCGGTGTTTTCTGGCTCCATGGGATCTGGCTTTGCTGGTGCCCTGTTCGTCTTGACAGAACAAAATCTGCATCCTCTTGTGCAAGTGTCTCCTAGGAGCATGATTGTCGCTGTTGCCTCCGACTTTTTGCCACCCCAACACTCTCCAATATTGGGACATTTCGCCTCCTCGCAAACTGTCGCAAGTTTAAGCTCTCGCACATCCTTCTTCAAATTGTTGAAGGATTGGCCTTTAGGGATTGGGACTTTCAACCACTTTGGGAGTCTTTGCAGCGGGTCTTCACGCGCGAGTTCAAGAGGATCAACTGTCATTCGTGAGGCCTTCCCACTCACGAAATCATCGAAGGAAGGGCCCGTGTTTAGCTCGTCAGTGAATATAGTGCGCTTCCTTCTTGGCTTCAATGACCCTGATGTAGCCAATGTCCGAGTGAGGTTTGAAAATCTATGACCAATAATTTTTCCCATGCTCATATTGATAGATTCTACTTGTGGGTCGCATTTCAAAGTTGCATTTTCACATCTTTCCTCCGTGTTATCCTTCATATAATTTTTGACTGCGAAAATATAAGGACTGACTCTCTCGAAATAGTTAAAGTTCAAAACTTACATATACGCACCAAGGGTTATGAGTTAAATTGTACTAAATTTAAAGTCAGGTGGCTTTTATCGTCACTAGAGAAGTCGATGAATTTTATCATCTCGAAATTGTTCAGCTTTATTCAAGTCGGCCCACCAATGAAACAAAAAGGTCTCACAGATCAATTTGAACCACGGAGTGAATTTGAGCGTTTCGTCCTTAAACATTTTCTTCAATTCTCCAACACTCACAAATTTGAAGTCTTTTACTTCATTCAAATTCGCTTCGATCGTTATGTCGTTTGTGACTCTCAAAAACAAGATATAGTCAATCTCATGCTCACCCCACCTGGATGACTCCTTTCCACTCGCGGATTTGTAATGTATTCTCGTCAAAAATTGAAAAGCTGATAGTGGGCAGTCCTCTTTGGGAATACCGAGCTCGTGATATAGTTTTCTCTGAGCGGCCACTTTGGCGCCAGCAACAGCTGTCCTCAAATCGTCCTTTCCATCTCCTTTGTCACCCGAGACTCCTAATTCAGAAGGAATACAAAGAGGATGCGAACAACACGTGTTCGTCCACATATCAGGAAAGGTAATCTTTTCATCAGCGCGTTGTTGCAACAAAAGCTTTCCCTCTTCGTTGAACAAGAACACAGAGAATGCCCTGTGCAACAAACCTTCATTGATGTTGCTCATCAAATGGCACAACTTTTTAGTGCCTGCTCCTACTGGAATGTCTTCGTAGTCAAGCACAATACACAATTCTTCCATCAACTTTATTTGTTCTTCGTCATGACCTTCGAAAACATTTTCTTGCGTCAAAGTATTTCCAGATGAAGTTGGAACTCCTGTAATCTCCTCAACGGGTGT
>JAJLZY010000319.1:0-12936 GCA_030564885.1 Metschnikowia kofuensis (nom. inval.)
GATACAATAAATTTCAAAAACCTAGCGTTTTTCATTGAGCTCGTCAAATTCAAGTTGATTCCAAGTCATGTTGTTTTCCACAAAATCCGCAGAATGACGCTCAACATTCCTGGCACAAACAATGTGGATATTTTGCTGGTATTCTATGAAAGATGCGGGAAGTTCTTGCTTTTCGAGCCCGAATATACCGCAACGACGAAAGAAATGCTTGATTTGCTACAAATGCAATCCAAAAGCGATCGACTACTGATCAATGAAAAACTCGCACTTTCCAACATGTTCTTGATTGTTGACTCCTTCACAAGCACTGTTCAAAAACAGACACCAAAAGTGGAGTTGACTGTCATGCAAGATTATATTCATCAATGTGTCAAAAAGTTAGTCACTGCTACAAGTCATCTGGCCGCTTTTGAGTTGATTGGTGGTATTGACTTCACAAACGATATCGAGGCTCAAGAAGCTTTGATCGACATATACACGAGGCCTGAAGACCTAGCCGGAGACCGTCTCAATATTTTGGCAGAGCTCTTTTATGCTATAGGCAAAACACACCGCAGAATTCCACTAATAGTTGTTGAAATTTTAACCGAGAAAATCACAAGGGGTCTCGAGCTTAACGATTACAGACACAACGTGGCGCGGGTGGCGCAGGTCAAGCTCATTGCAGCTTTGTTCAATGCCAAAGTTTTGAATTTCAAAAGCGTTCTTGACTTGATTTTCAAAATCTTGTGCTATGGGCATCCTAGCGACTTCCCCGTGCCCACTGCCCAGCCTGCAATCGACCCCAAGGACAATTATTTCAGGATTCATCTAGTGTGTGCGTTGTTCAAGGCAGTCAATCTTCATCGAGTGAAATCGTTGGGCTTGCTCAATCTGGGAGTCAAGACCGCCGAAGGGTTTTTGGTTTTTCTTCAGTATTACTCGCTCTGCAAAGTCTTGCCGCTACCAAAAGATATCGAGTTCTCTTTGCTGAGTGTCTACACCAGTTTGGATGAAGTCTCAAAGCACAAAATGAAGAGAGTCAACAATCTTGCTTCAGCCATGCAATTGCTTCAGCAATACACTGTTGGGGTCAAACAGTCAGACAAGCAGAAACCGCATGTAAAGGGCATCGACGGTCAAAAGCGCGAGGGCGTGGAGTCTGTAGATTCAGATGTCTCTACCTCTGAGCTGTCAGGTTCAGAGGATGAAGACTTAGATGACGAAAACAGTGACCGTACCGTCAAAGATGGCGTTTCAGACCCGGATGAACTAGAGCATAGCGACGAAAGAGAAAGGTCAACAAGTGAAGAGGATTCCGACGGTGAGTCTTCGGACAGCGATATTGTATCAGACTTTGACGAAGCCGATGAGGAAGAACAACAGGCATTCCAGCTTCGATCCGCCGCTTCACGAAAAGAAGCCCAACGTATGGACAACGAAATCCAAAACCTTCTCAATGCCTCGACCGGCCAAAGCAGAACGTCTGCTCCATTAAGAGTGCCTGCTCCGTCGAGTCTTATCACACAGGCACAAGGCGAAAAAGGCCCTCCACAAGCGTTCAAATTCTTGACAAAAGCCAATCGCCTTCACGACTTGCATCTCCCGTCCAACAACAAGTTCACCGACAGAATCGTCATGGAGCAAGCAGCACAAAAGGCAAATCGGCAAAAGATTATCAGTCTTGTGGACAACATGTACGAAAGCTAGATCCATTCTATAGATACATGGTGCAAACTAAATACAGAGGCCCGCAGAAAACAGGGGGTCCTTTTTGTAACGATTTCTTGGCGAGATGTCATTTTTGAGACCCGTCAAAAATTCCGACGTCCCTAAAGCACTTTTATCATAACTACAGTGACATCGTCCTCCTTGCCACCCATGTACCGTTGGCCAGTCAAGCGAGACAATTCCTGAGCAAATGCGCTGGGGTAATTTGGGTCTTTGGATACCTTGACGACTTCCTTCACGAGCTGGGATGAGACCTCCGACAAAGGCTTCTGCTGAGCAAACTGGTCTTTCAAAAATATCTCGATGTCCTGTGGAATCACGTTATCGGTGACACCATCCGTGGCAAAAACCACCACATCGTCCTTCTGAAGATCCCACGCATACTCGTCGCACATATCGGGGGTGTCTATAATGTATCTTTTGCCTTGAAGTTCGGCCTGGCGCAAGATCTGCTTGGGGATTTTCGCCAACTGATAAGGGGTGTTGAAGTTGTGTGTCTGGAACAGCGTCTCTTCCACAAGCTTATGGTTTCTGAACACGCCGCACCACGAGTCACCCAAATTAGCAACACGAAGCTTTCTGTCCGGCGTGAGTACCCCGAAACACGCAGTGGTGCCGCCGATTTCCACCTTGGGCGACCCCTGGATCTCATGGAACGCGTTGGAGAGCAATTCTTTGGGCGAAAGGCCAGTTTTCGACGGCGTTTTCTCAAACAGCGTTTTCGCTGCATGGCACAATTCCCGCAGAATCGCACTGGAGTCGTAGCCGGCCTCGGCCCAGCCACCTACTCCGTCAGCAACACCTACTGCTATGTATCCGTCCTCGCCCTGAGCAGAAACGAACAAATTGTCCTCGCCCAGCGGCAGTAGCGTGGCGGGCGCAGGGGCCAGCAGCTTACGCTTGAACACGTTGGTTTCCTCGCGGTTTTTGGGCTGGAACAGAACCGCTATCTGGTACGAAAGGAGCTTATCAAAAGACGTCTTGTCGTAGTTGTATGCCGTGGACAAGGCCGAGTTGGCCGCGGACGCCGCTGCCGCGTCCGCACTTCCTGGGTCCGTCCAGCCGGTCTCCGGCCCTTTGGCACCGGCATTCTGCTGGTTCTGGGTGGTTCGGGAAGTGAAGAAAAAGGTCCGTTTAGCTGAGAGGCCCGCAGCAGAAAGGGCCGGTTTGCCCCAGCGCATGGCGCCCATTCGCGGCAATTTTGTCACGAGCATGGCGAAAATGAAAATAAGGAGCGGTGCTAAGATGAAGACTCGAGACCCCGGGCTCCGTTTACTGGTTTGTGTGTTGAGATCAGCACTGGAAGACTTGTCTATGGGCTTCATGTAGATGCTAGGGCCGGATTCTGTCATGCGCGCTCTCAGCATGTGGGGCGATTTGATTTTGGTGCGGGTCCTGATTGAAGCTGGGCCAGAGCCAGAGCCAAGGCGGGCGAGCGAGCGAGCGAGCGAAGGAAAGGGTCAAGGCCAGGCCAAGGCTAGGGCGGAAATATCTAGAGGTAATGCCAACATGGTACTTGCCAAGCGACGTACTCACTTATTTCAGGCGACGGGGTCTAGCACGGTATGCGCCAGGCCAGTTAGCTCGCGGCCCAGTTTTGCTGCCCACTTTTGAGGCCGAGCTTCGCGGCCCACTTTTGAAGCCCAATTTGCTCCACCTAGTTCAATTCCATTTTCTCGGAGTTTTACTAACCATTTGGCAACCGCTCATTGCACTCCACTGCTTACTTCATCATTTGGGGTTTTTCTGAAATACACACACCTTCACTACCGGAAATCTAGTGGGTGGACAATATATAGATACGCTTGATTTTAACAGGTTTTTCTGAACTTGATTTCAATGATCTTTTTTAATACCATTTTTGTTTGATTGTTAAGTGTGTAAATGGTCTTGCTGTGAAAACACTGAAACGATTTGGTGATGATCAATCGCACTTGACTCGCAGCAGACCGCGACTCGATATAATAATAATGGGGCAGCAGCGTGAGTCCAGCTGCAAAGGCTCAGTCCACCTACAATAGCATTTACATGAAGCACTCACCGAAATGCCATATTTTTTTCAAAGATTCATCGTATCATAGAGCGATATTTGTCTGGTGATTTTTCATGTGTTTTGCTGAATTTGTATGACGTGACCTGTGAACTCCTATTCTTCCTTAGCATCACTCTCCATGTTTTCGCTACTACCTCGCTACTACCTCGCTAATAAATGAAGTTTAAAACGATTTTTGGACCTATATTCTCGAGAGTATGAAGAGATTATAAAGACGATGCTATTAAGCTTAACTTAATTTTCAAATTAGAATCTCCTTTCAAAACGCTCAACTTGTCGCCTGGCACTTATCTTAAAGAAAATTTGCTGCCACATGCCTAGTGCAAATTCTGAAGTAATAGAGGCAACGCTCGTATCCTGTCAGGCGACAAATATCCCGATGCTGCACTATTGAAATATATCGACGAACAAAATGAAAACCTTTTGTGCCCCTTCACAAAGTCCGGCCCACTCTAAGCGTTCATCGTCACAAAGATAGAAGATTTTTGACTTTCTGTAGGCTAGCTTCGCTTCATAATCGCGGCCGAGCATCTGTTCTAAAGAAATTCCAGGTCTCGGATGCTCCGTTAGTGTGAGCTGGCTTGACTGATCTAAGCTCAAACAAGAATGAGACCTGACTGCTTTAATGAGACCGTTTTGTTGATTTTCAAAGATGGAGCCAGAGCTGGATGCCACAAGTATGCCGTCTTTGGCCCCTAAGAACCTTCCAGTGTATGAACCATCGAGATGTTGGATCGAGAATCTTCCATATCTCATGATCTTCTGGGAAAAAGTGCATGTAAAAAACAAGAGAAAAGCTAGTTCCCGCATTCTGATCAACTAAGTTGTGGTCTAACTCGAAAAACTTCAATCTCTTGCACTCGAATAAAAATTTCTTCAGATATATATTTATGAGAGGAAGTGACTAGCTTATAAAAGCTACCCAAGTAGGAGAGTTAAACCAAGCGAATTTCAAATACCAGTCGAAATCACAAAAGACAAACTTGCCTGGTGTTCACCTGAGCTAAATTTTACATATACCTGATGTATTTCACACAATATGAGAGTAGTAAATTTAAAGCACTACACCAAAAAGTCTGCGAAAATTGTCAGATTTCGGCAGTGATTCCGGATATACAGAGAATATCATGCCTTGTCTTCAGTGATGAATGCTTTAAGTTTTATACATTTTTCATTGTTTTCGCTGAGATCTGCTAACTTGTTGATTCCGAATCTAGCTCACATTATCTCAAGAACTGGCAAGCGCCCAGGGCCAGCTTACGGCTATGCGGTCGGAACCACGCCACTCTCTTTTGTATCAAGGCACCTCCGAGGGCAAAAATTCCAAGACAAAAATCGATCCTGATCGGAAAAGTAGTTTCGCAAGGAGAGAAGGGTGTTTTTTGCTCTTAGAAATTGAGTCTCAAATGCTCTGCGTGTTCCATGTTGTACTCCTGAAAGCTCCTGGAAGCGATCATACCAAAACACTAGTATCAGCATGAGGCTCAGCACCAGATCGTAGTTGTATTTCTCCTTCGGATCAAGCTGGCCGTCTATTTCGAAAAACTTCAACAAGCGGATATTGAGCTCTGCTACTTTGTAGAGTAAACGATTTCCGGGTGCTCCAAGATCGCTGTATTGTAAGAGCAATTCAGAAACATCCCACATGGTTTCAAATTGATCTGCGACAAATCGGATCTTCTCTGTGAGCTTTTCTAGTGAAGATTCCTGACATGCAATTTTTTCAAGTCGCGATATATCTTGCCGTATTCTACTAGCTTCTGAGCGGAAGCTTCTCACCTCAAAAGATTCTTTTGAAATGAAGCTCTTGAGGCGTTCGAAAACTTGCTGGAGATCAGCCTCCCAAGAACCAAATGCATGGGACAGCTCAGGGGGAAAAAATGTTCGAAGATTCGTGAAGGGGTTCGATTCATATGGTCCGGGTCTGGCAAAACTGTTTACAAAGTGCTCGTGTAGCCTGGTCTTGTCGAGAGTTTGTTTGGCAAGGATAAAGCTCATTTGCGAGAACAAATATAATAGTGTTCCGAAAGCCATGAATGATGAATCACGGGCCGCTTTTAATTGAGTCGGTACTCACCTGGGCCTTTTAAAGCAAGTCCCGGTGATAAGCTTTTCCTTACTGAAATCAATGATCCCTTAGAGTGAGTTTCGGGCAATCTTCCCTGGGTGAGTTTGTGGTAATCTTTTTCAAAATGTTGGGCTGACACAACATTATGCTCAAACAGATTCTTTCTTGCCATAAGCAGTTTTGCTAACTGTGCAAGACCTCCATTGTGCTCCAAAAGAGCCCCGGTCAATTTGCGTATGAGTTCTATTCACCTTTTTCAAGAACTTCGCTTATTTAGATCAAGAGTTCTCAATTGGCTCAATGATCTCGAGCTAGTATAGAAACCGCGACTGAAATTGGCACAAGTTCATCTCACTTTGCCGTCTCTCGAAAGTTTTTCCAACATTATTGCGAAAGATACCATCCCAAATTTTTAAATGTGATGAAAAGGCTCTGAATGAAATAAACGGTCGTCGAATGCTAGAATATACTCGAGAATCTATCTCCTGGCAGTCTGCTGACCAACAATGGAGGCGACGACTCAGCCTTTTTAGGTATACGCCAGTGGCTCATCAAACGAGCAAACATATTACTTGGCTTTTTCTCAAGATTAGTTTTCACTGATCCGTGAGACTTCTGGCGTAAGTTCCAGCGTCTGGGACCCGAGCCTTCGAGTGTTTGAGAAACGCCATGCAGCATGACTATTCCATCAATAGACGCGTTCCTTGTCTTTCTCAGTCGCTTGAACTGCTCAGCTAGCCACTTAACTAAGTCTCGGGGGTGTTTGTCAGGCTCTTGAACATCTATTGCAAGCATCAGCTCAGTAAAAGAGTTTTCATCTGTACCTGACTCTTCTGCTTCGACACCTGAAAACCTTGCTATGTGAATGCCTTGCAGAACCTCAAGATCGTCCATTAGCCGCCGATATCGGCTCAAGATTGCCAGACCACGCATTGGCATTCCCATGCTTGAGCCAGGCATGACTTGCGGATTCAGCTCTCCGGAATCTGTATTCAATATTGGCTCGAATCCAGTCTGAGGCGGCGAAGGACTCAATAACTGACTCAAAGTAAACGAAACGACGTCCGTTTCAGGCGTTTCCTCTTCTACTGCCCTCCGTTTGGGCCGAAGAGATAATTCAGACACTTGTGACAGCAGGAAAGAGTCGCTGAGTCCGGACAGATAGTCTTCAAGGGGAGTCGAGACCTCTGACAGGAGCCCTCCGTCTCTTTCTCTGCGAAGATGAAGGAAATCTCGAATGATGGAATTATCATAGCGTGATGCGGAAATGAAGTGAGCTTCTGAAGCTGTAAAATAATCAATTGGCAGTGTCATGTTAGTCTCGGGTATTTACAGCCAGCGGTGAAAAAATGAAATATAAGCAACCGACAAGCAATAGAGATGGATGGAGATAATGCACTATTAAGGCTTCTTGATACAAGCATGAAACGAGGCTCGGTTCTCTCTTCTTGATGAGATCTGCCTGAGCATATTTCCCAAATCATTCAAGATACACTTTCTGACAAAAATAGGTGCAAAATTTGTGACCCTCACGAGTGCTCTGCTGGAGTAGAAACCGATTGCAGCCGCAGTGAAACTTCGCAGCCACGCCTCAGGCTTAGCAAGACAGGACAACGGGACGCGCTCGAAGAATGCGAAATGAATATGTGAGAAGACAAGCATGATTTTGATTGGGATTGCAAGTTGGGGCAGGTTTGAAATTTACCAATGGCCAAGAATTGATAATAAACTAGTCGTAAGATTTCCTCTGCTTCAGATCTGGAATTGGCCGGAAATGTGTGGGTAAGGTACGATGTTTGTTCTGCGCTGACTTTTCAAAAAAAAAAAACAATAAAAAATAAAGTCTCTGGTTAAAGACCTTACTTCTAAAAGAACATTCTTCTTGAGGCAACACGTAAAAAAAATACAATGGTCGTGGAAAATTCGGAAAAGCTCGAAAATGAAGAAATACATAGATTTGCAGTCAGAAAACCCCGTTTCATGATATTGAACCCAAATTTTGTACACTACTCTAGCCAAGGCATCTAATGATGAGTAAACTGATGCTGGCTCAAATTGCAAGCTAAAGCCGATGCGTCCTGTTGGAGTAAGATAAGAAGCTGGAATCTGTCGGTCTGATGTTTCTGAGAGTAACAAGAATATGATCACGTCTGGAAAAGATAAGAATCCGAACAAAAAACAAATTTTCTTGTCAGAGCCACAGATGAAATTAGGCTGGTGTAAAAAGAGGCAGTGTGCGCCGTTATTTTTTTTGCCGTTGCGGCATGGTAAAAGGTGGCAGTGGTTTCAAAAGCAGGCTATGGCTTGATCTAACTAAGCCCCTAGAGCACCCCAACGACCTAAAATTTTTCCACCACAATCAATCAGAAAAGCTACACCCAATGACCCAAACTTCACCAAAATCCCCTTCTTTCGGCATTCAACATTATTTCTTTCAAGAAGTGGTCCCTAGATCCTGCACACACGCACACACTCGAAAACCCGGTCGGATTAGGCTGATTCCTCTGCGTCGTGTCCAATCAAAATACGCAGCACTGAGAAACTCGCGAAAAAAAAAGGTTGAAGATTCAAACTGAGAGATCTCATTCAGAAAGGTTCAAATCAATCCACTCATAATGTCTACTTTCAACGTTGTCAGATACTCGCTTCTCGCTGCTGGTGTGGTCTACGGATTTGCCCACAGACACAACTTGGAGCTGGCCCACGAGCAACAGCAAAAGTTGGAGCAATGGAAGAAAGAGGAGAAGTTGATCAAGCAAGCTAAGGCCGAGTATGCCAAGTTGAACCCTCCTCAGGAAAAGGTTTCAGCTCCTGCTTCCAGCAGCATCAACTTCGAGGACCCCAACTTGGACTTTGGCCTGGTCTTGGAGTCCTTGGTGCAAAAGTTGCAGTAAGTTATTCAAGCTCAAAGATAGCTTTTATCTGAAGAGTCTAAGATAGTGAAGAGGCAAGTTGCGTGGGAGATATAGGGGTAAAAACGATTGGCTGCAGCTTCACCAGCGGGTGTTGGGCAGTATTGTGCCGATCGGCCCAGAACACCATTTCACAGTGCTGAGATGCGTTCGAACATATGTATAAATACAGATATATTCGTGAAACCATCGGAGACCGGAGGAAACCCCGTGCAATTTGCATAATCAAGCCAGCCACCTTGACTGTATTTACAGCTTGGTATCTAAGAGACGTAAAGTAGACGTGAAGTAAACGACCGAGGGCTTTTCTGATGGAGGTCTATGATGTCCAAGCTGGCTTCCAACATGACGTAGAAGATGGTCTAAGGGATGTTTTAATTTAATTTTCATACCCATTCTATCCAATCCGTTTTAGCCGCCTTTTTGAGACAGCCAAATTCTTTTTGTTCTATTGCGTTTCTATTTTTATTTGATTGCAAATAAAGGTCCACAAGAATCGACGGGGACGCGCTATTTGAACTGTTGATGGTGTGCTAATTCTTTACACTCGCTGTGTCTGACGCCCACGTTTTGTCATACTGTTCGGGTTTGCACTCTCGAAATCTTCCTTTAACTCAAACTTGCCATTCTAGATTCCTTTGATGTATTGATCAACAAGAGCTTCTTGTGGCCCTAGACTACCAATCGGATAGATGTCCCTTGACTATCGGCAATTTTTCGCATTGAATGAATACAATTGATTGAACATTTTTTTTGAAGAAACAAAACCTTAGCTTCCTCGAAATTTTTCAATTGGCATCAACACCTAGCTAATTCACCAAACAGATCCAGCTACTCAGAGCACTGAAATCCAGAAATAAACGCTGCATCTTCTCGTCCCAAGGTCTGTGGCAGTCATGTGATGCTCTATCACGTGACCTTCGTCACTTATCAGCCGTGCCGTGTTTGATCTACAACTGAATGATTAACTTATCCGTTTCACGAATATGCAACACGATCATGAAGGCTCTTCAAATCCCGTAACGCCAAAGAGAAACGACAAATTGTCTTTAAAGAAGTCGCTTTCCCCAATAGACCCTGAGCCTAGGAACTCAGAACTCACACAGAATTCTTATGCGTGCCCTATATGCGAAGAAAGCATGATTACATTATCCCAATTAAACCGCCACATAGATGACTCACACGGCCAAGATTCCGAGGTGTTTTCAGTAACGAGTAGTTCAGGCTCTCCGAGAGACTTTTTGCACGAAAAAGTGCTAAAGACAAGTAGATCCACCCCACAAAAGCGAAGTCTAAAACTCGATCTCCATGAAAACACATCCAGGTTCAGTCTAAGCGAAAACGGCGACAAAGACGAAATTGCCGACTCAAAGAAGTTGTCGCGCAAGCACTGGAAACATCTCGCACAAAAAAGCCTGCAAACTTGTGCAATGCCGAAATGTAAGAACGTGCTCAATGTCAAAAACGGTGTGGTGAATTGCCGCAAATGTGGCGATCTCTTCTGCTTTCAACACACCCAGTTTGTGGCTCGACTCAGAAGCGGGCCGCGTAATTCAAGTCAAAACTCTAAGCTTCCAGTCTTTGACTCCGTAAATGGTGTCTTGGCTAAAGTATGTGAAAAGTGCTATTTGGCCAAGCCGGCTATAGTATTGGGGACACAAGCGAACTCAGTGAATTTGACAGACGAGTTCATGGCCAGAAGACGACTCACTGTGGATAAAAAGAACTTGGCCCGCAGCACCATACACGCCAGGTTTCTCAAACTCGTGGAGTTGCACTCCCTCAGTTACTTATACCACATGCAAAAGGGCACCTCTGTGCTTCTGTTTCTAGGATCGTTTTCGAAACCCGTGCAGTACTCAAAAGAGCAAATACTCATGGCCGAAAGTGAAATTGTGGGTACGGAAAACTGGCAGGCCGACGAGGAAGCCTCTCATTGCAAGCTTTGCTTCATAAAGTTTGGGCTTTTGGTCCGCAAACACCACTGCCGGCTCTGCGGAAGCGTGGTGAATGACGGCTCTTTTAGTCTGGATGATCCTGCAGAGTTTTGCTCGGCCCAGGTTCCCATCAGCCTCCTTTTGACGAAGCTAAGCTCCTTGAACTATCTGCCTGTGGTCAAAACACACTGGGATACTCTAATTAAAGCAGGAACGCAAACATCGCTAGCCTCAAACGTGTTTCTGGTCAGAGTGTGCAAAACATGTAAAAACCTACTTCTTCGCGCCTCACCGGTTAAAAAGTTGGATAACACAAGAGAGTCAGCAGATGTGCTTAATGCATACGATCAAATCTTGGCACTCAAGGCCACCATCACACATACCATGGGCCGTTACAAAGCGCTCGTGGATGAAAATAAAGAGGCGCAAAATCATCAGATCAATCGGCTTAGGGTCCGTTTACGAAAGGCAGTGAAAGATCTAGAGATAATGGTGAATGCCTTCATGAACAGATTCTTTGCCATTGACCCGTCTCTGAAGAAGTTGGCGCCCATTCATAGTTTCAGGCTTGTTACCAACATTTACAAGGCTCTGACGGCGTATCTACAGGAATCGATTTTGGAACTCAAGCGTCTAAATGACAGTTTCCAGGCCTCCGAGAATTCGAAGTTGGCAGGCCAATTGACCAATGTTGCAATCGTAGACGGCACGCCTCAATCCAGTTCGCTGCTCTCGACCACTATGCTGCCAACACCAAATCCTCGACTCACCAAAAAACAGATCCGAGAATTAAGGGAGCAGCTTATGGTAACCAGTGAACAAAAATTCATCATTGAGAGTTTGATGGAGGACGTGAAAAGAAAAAGGAAATTTGACGAGTTGGTACCCTTGGATGAGAATAGAAAAGAGTTGTCAAGTAAAATCGCCGAGTTGACCGAGGAGCTAGGCGAGTATGCGTTTTGAAAATAAATGAAGTTATTTTTCATGGAAGTGTGCAGCTAATTGGTTAGGACTAAAATTTAGAGATTACGCCTTCGAGAGACGATCAAGCAAATGTTCACAACGGCAATTACCGCTTGATAACCCCCATATCTTCAGAGTAAGATTTGCACTCAAGTCCCCGCATTTTGAGTCACTTCAAAGAAGGCTTTGATATCCAACTTGTGAGTGGAAATTCGTACTGTCTTCTGCCACATGTTTGTCCATTAATCTAGCTGCGGAAAAGCGAGCAGTATCGTTTGCAGCCTTGACTAGTGGAACACGTAGTCCCTTTCTGAAAACCTTCAACAGAAGAAACAGAGAAGTTCAAAATATTGTAAACTCATGAGATATAAATCTATACAAAGGCAAACCATAGACTCTTCCCAACCCTTCGAAAACTCTTAGGTCTAAACAACCTACAAATCTGGGGTAAAACGTTATTTTAATCGCAATTCGTGGGGGTCCGTGGGGGTCCGTAAACTGATTGCGGGGTTGCGCGGGGGACTCATCTCATACAACAGAGACCTCAGTGAAGACACCAATCCATCAATTGAAAAGGAGGGGAAACTCGAAGAAAGATGATCAGCTAGGTAAATTAAGCAGCACCAGAATTCCTCTGGCCGTTTTTAAATTTTTTCAGCAATGCTACTTACGTTGATTCCCAGAGTGCTCCAATATTTGTGAGGGCTGTCCCCCACTGTGCGTGGGGGCGCCTTCTTGTGGGGGCGCGGATCGCAAGCGATCGTTGCGCACCTCCGGCCGCATCTCATCATGCGTCAGAGATGCTCAAGACAAGAGCGCTCCACTCTAAGTGGTTTCTTATTTAAGGACAGGGTTTCCCGAGACCTTGCTGATTTTCAATATTGTATCAGATCATTTCGCCTCAGTCCGCAGGGTCAAATCCGAGGCATAAAAAATTCTAGACGTGAACAGAAGCAAGAAAAAGTAGAACACAAATCTCAAGAAGAAAAAGATCAGACAGGAAATAAGTATCAGGCAACAAACACCAAGGCCCTTCACTCTTGTTTGCCATCACTTTTACACAACTTAGAACACTTTAATTCTCCACCTCAGGCAAAGCAGAAATGAACCCAAAAGCGAGCTTGAGCTCTAAGGAGACCGACGACAGGTCGTCGGAACTTGACATGACGCCATATGAGAAAAAAGAGCAGAAAAGCACGCTTCAGCAGCTCAAAGACGCGATTCTTTTGAAGAATTTGCTCGAAAAAGTCGAGGATAGGCCAACTCCTCCACAAGTCTACAACTGGCGGATCT
>JAJLZY010000320.1:0-12814 GCA_030564885.1 Metschnikowia kofuensis (nom. inval.)
TCACCACCGGCACCGTCGTCAAACCGGGCACCTCCAATAGCGTCGACCTCATCGAAGAAAATGATGCAAGCCTTCTTCGTCCGCGCCATTTCAAACAACTCACGCACCATACGCGCACCTTCACCGACGTACTTCTGTACCAACTCGGAGCCGATGACCCGGATGAACGTCGCGTCAGTTCTGTTGGCGACGGCACGTGCGCACAACGTCTTTCCCGTACCTGGAGGCCCATAGAGCAAGATTCCCTTAGGGGGATCGATACCCAACTTGACAAAGCGCTCAGGCGAAAGAAGCGGAAGCTCAACGACCTCGCGCAACTTCTCGATCTGCTCCTTGCACCCACCTACGTCTCCGTAGGTGACGTCCGGCTTCTCTTCAACGGTCATCATGGTCACCGAAGGGTCGATTCTAGGCGGCAAGGGCAACTGGATCTCGTACTTGTGGCGGTCGACGCCCACGCGCATGCCCTCCTCAATATCCGTGGGCGACACGCGCTCGCCCAAGCCCACGACGAACTTCGCGATCTGCTTGATGTTGATCACGTACTTCTGCTTGTTGTCTGCATTGGCCAAGAAGTCCAACGTGGGCGGCGGCGCCGTCGCCTCAATGATCTTTGTGCACCGTGCCACCTGCAACGGCTGCTCCAGCGACATCTTCTGCTTGTCGCCCATGACGTCCCACAAGTGAGGCGCCGCCAAGCCGGTGTCGGACTCCTTGATTCCTATGTTCTCCTTAATCCGCTCCTCGATATCCTTCAAGTCCTTTTCGATTTGCTTCAACGGCGTGGCGTACGGCGCAGCGCCATACGTTTTTAGGACCTGGATGTCGCCTTCACTGAGGGGCACCACCTTGTCATCTTTCTCGTCGTCGTCTTGGGGCGCGACGTATTTATCCCAGTCGGCTTTTGGAGGCATGCTGGCGGGTACTGGCGGCTAAAGTAGGGTGTGTTTTACGACTCAGGGAAGACCGAAGAAATGATGAAATTAGGTTCAGATGGTAGTGTGATGGAATTGTGACGGCGCTTTGACAAAATTGGGGTGCAATTGTGATGCAAAAGACACAATTATAAAGTTTAGAAAGAACCAAGAGAAGTAAGAAGCGTCAGAGGCTGTAAAATGGAGTTGCGCGCGTACTAGAGTGGCGGCCTGTCTGATCGCCACTGCGTGCGCGCACCAGAAATGAGGGTAGAACTTGGGAGTAAGAACTTGGAAGTAAGAACTTGGAAGGAAGAACTTGGAAGTAAGAACTTGAAAGGAAGAACTTGGAAGTAAGAATTTGGAAGTAATTAGGCTCAGTAATAGAGGCACTTGGACTTAAGGCTATAGTGTCTTGTCTTATGGGAAATGTTGAGGAGTATTAAGGGATTAGAAATTTTGAGAAGTATTAAGGGATAAGAGATTTTGATCTGAGGTAGAGGAATGTGAAAACTGGCTATTTGTGACGGGCGATTTTGCTAGTATTCTTTCGAAAATAGTCTATGTATGCGTTGGCTGAGAATGGTGTAGCATTGTATACATGTAAAAACGGCAATTATGAGAAAGAAGCGAAAAACAGTAGATGCTCTTGTGATAACTTTGTAAGAAGATCCAAAATTATTGCAAACAATCAAAGAACATTTTTTGTCTGTCTAATTGCCCCAAATATTGAGTGTGGTGTAGATTCTAATCACTGCTGTTTGTCACTGTAAATAACCCAACTGCCATTGAGAGACTATAGCAATATCCTCTGTACACTATTTTATAGTTTTTTTCTTTTCTTCGCCTTGGATGGAACAGATCTCAATAAGACGTGCCTAGACTGTGGGCATTCTGTCTATTTCTTTCCTCCCAGCGAGACCGAGACTCTTTCAAATTGAACGAACGCCACGATTGATGCAAGATGTTGCCTTGTCTTTGCCAGAATAAGCTTGGAAATGACGGAAGTTGGCGGGATTTGGACAGTGACGTATCATGATACACATAACACACACTATGTAGTACAAAGCATATAATACAAATCATGTAATACAAACCATTTATCATATACCATACACCATATAATCTGTTTTCAAACCTTAAGACACGATTTTCTCAATGTCTCCGTGTGGAAGAGATTCCTTCGCTTCAGGAGATCCGAAAAAAAATAGCCGCGTATGAAAATATGGATTTCAAGAAAGGCTAGATACTTACCGCGGGCTAGCCTTTGCTCATATTTCAGTTGAAGTTCGGCTACGTCGTTTTGCCATTCTCGCTCTAGAAACAATACATTGCGCCAAATATCACCCACATCTATTGATGGATTTGGTCAAGAAGTGAACATTTTCTCAGAGGTCAAGTTCGAGTGTCATGGCTCTCTCAGGTACAAGGTGTCTGATTCCTTAGTTCGTTGATTAAATACGGCCGAAGGCTTTAAACTCGGACTGTCTCAGCTTTCAAATCGAGTGTTTCTCCAGAAATTGCCTCTTGATGAGGGCTCGACTCTTGAAGAATCGTGAAATCAACATGTCATTTCTTTCACACAGACTCGAGGATAGGCTTTGGCAGATATATTATTGGATTCGAGTGCGTGCCACTTCATAATCGCATTGCCTTTCGATTCACCACCTTTTCCGAGTTTTTCCATCCCTCTTTGAGTTGCCATCTTCAAAGAACAAGACCATGAAGCAAAGCCATTCACCTTCTTATGGCAACACAGCCGATTGAATCGTATGAGTAAGAGTCTCTGTTGCTTCTGATTCGACGCCTTTTTATTTCCTTTTCATTCCTATCCTAGCCTTTGATGCGCATTTCCTAGAGTAAAAGTGATGGACTCTTGAACACCAGAAAACGAAGCCCGGCACATGATAAAATGGCCAAAAAATCTCTCTCTCTGTCCTTTTTGTCCGCGCTCAAATGAATAAATCGGTGATCTCCTTCTTAAGTACCTCAACATCTGAGCCCTGGCCAGCCAATGGACTATACGACACGAGTTTCTGGTTTAAAGTCTTGAGTCTTTGATGGTATGTCTCCAACTTCTCTACAAACCGCTCGGGCCGTGACTTGCTGCTGAGAAGGAACTTGAGGAGATTGATTTCGAGCTGCACGTTACCATTAAAGTCGTTCAAGCGGACCACCAACGCACCTTTGTTTGTCTCTGAGTCCAACATCCGTAGGAGTGAGCCCACGGTGTAGTCCACCACTTTGAAGAACTTTAGAAACCAGAAAAGCGAGTAGATGGATGTACCGCCGGACTCCTTTTTGTCCGAGGCCTCGGTGAGCAAGAGACTGAACGAGTTCAGCAAGAACTGAAGCGTAAACTGGAAAGACTCTGTGGCTGAAAGCTGGTCGAGCTCGATCAAGAGGTAGTAGTAGTCCAAGTTCACGAGACCTATGAAGTTCTGCAAGAGAGACAGCTCGGCATATTCCGTGTGAACAAGCAGCAGAAACCCGACCCGCCAAGTCTCCAAATCCGCGGAATACTTCGTCAAGGTCTCTTTGTCAATGGGAACCAAGCCCAAACGGTAAGAGAGCATTTTGTCTTGCAAGGTGTGGAGCATCACCAGGTGCGTCATGAACGCGGCGTTTTTGCTCAGTTCGTCCGTTTGCAAAACGTCCGAGAAGTCGGTGGAAAGCTTGATGATTTGCGCGGGGATGAACTGGCTGGGCTTATCCAACAGTAGCGAGAGCTCCTTGTCCAAGTTGAAAATCGTCCAGAAACACCGTTTGCGCATGCAGGCAGTGGACTTGCCGGTGAAGTCCGTGAGAAACACAATGAGCCGGTTGAGAAAGCCAACAATGTTCCAGATGAGGTTTGTGTTGGACACGTTGATGGCATAGATGCTCAAGAGAATGAGGAGATGCGCCTTGTGGAGGTCGTCCTCGGACTTGATGTCGTAGCTGATCACATCCACCACCAGCTCTACAAACACGTCGCTGAAAAACGCGGCGTAGTGCTGCGTGTTGAAGTTCGAGTCGTAGATGAGGCACCCGATCGCCATCACCAAATACACATCGAGCCCCACAAGCGTCTCTGTCTTGAACGACAAGCCCTCTGTCTTCTTGCAGAACTCCTGGCGGCTCACAAACGGATACTTCCACTCGTAGTTGGCGAAAAAAGTGTGGATAAACGCCGAGGGAAGCGCCACGTCCGGAATCAGCCGCACCGCAAGAAGCTCTCCCTGTAGGCTGGGCGGCCCCCTACATGCTACGGCCGCAGATACAATGTTTCTGTTCAAGGAGACCAGCGGTTTGAGCCTCGACATCGCCGCAGGGGCCATGCGAGAATGGGTGAGAGAGGAGCCCACGGAGGGGGCCGAGGACCGGCCTGGAACAGGCGCCAAGGGGTCGATGTTACGGAAGGGCTGGTCTGCAGGCTCGCTGTTGATCAAGGAGGCCACCAAGATCGGGTGGCGGTGCTCGGCGGTCTCCTGAGACGAGGAGGACGACGAGGCCTGTTTTTCGGCGGAGTTCGGCGTCACCTCCTCGAAACGGAGCCGCCGTTTGCGCCGGTCGATATACTCACACGCGGCATTCAGCCGCCGGCAGTAGTCGCAGTGCGGATACGTGCGCAGACACTTTTTTTTCAACTTGTAGCACCTCACGCAGTTCAGGTCGTGGTGGGTGGTGGAAAGCTCCAACGGCACGCCGCCAGGGTACTGGTTTTCGGGCGGAGAAGGGCCCAGCGGCAGCGGGCCGGCGTTCTTGTACTCGATGCGGAATTTCAGGGTCAAAGCGCCGTTGTCCATTTCCTTTTCGTAGCATACGTTCATCCGGGAAGCGCCTTGGGTATGAGTGGGGCAATAGATTGGTTAGAGGCTACCAGTAAGGTGGCAACGAGGCAGCAACGAGGCGGTAAATACAGCAACAAGGCGGTAAATGCAGCAACAAGGCGGTAAATGCAGCAACAAGGCGGCAGCGGGGAAACTAAAAGGCCCGAGATCAGAATAAGGCTAGTGCTATGTTTTGCAAGAGCTCAGATATTGTTTTCAGAAGCAAGGGCAAAAGCAAAAGCAAAAGCAGAGGCAGAGGCGGAGGCAAAGGCTAAAGCAAAAGCGAAACAAACACCGTCAAATATGATATAGAAGTAATCGGAAAAAACTCTATGCTCAGTTCAGAGAATCCGGTGGCTTCCCCAGTATTTATTGTTTTTTCGCTCGCTAACATGAGCGAGGCCCTCCAGCTGGGACCCGGAATTCGTGCGGGCCCGAAGTCATCGGTCACGTCCCCGAATCAGGGAACATCCTGCGGCAGGGCGCGCATTGCAGGTCCGTTGCAGGTCCATTGCAGGTTTATTGCAGGTTGCGGAAGGCGCCGCGCGCAGGGCCTAGGGCCTGGCGACGGTGGCCAAAAGCCAGACAACAGATCACACAATGATCGTGAAGGAGGGGTCGGAAAGGGGGAATTAAGGGTGACAAAAGAGATAAAAAGAAAGGCACAAAATGGAGGATGAGTAAAAGGAAAACAGGGAAAGTTACAGGAGCAAGCCAGTCAATAATGTGCTATGACATCACAATTCTAGATATCGTGATATTGTGATACTGGGTATTGTAGTACTGAATGTTGCGATATTGGACATTAATACTGGAGATAATAGGACACGAGATGCGAGGCCGCTGGGTGAGAGACTGAAGTACTAGAAAAGAAGAGAAAAAGAAGCACCATTTACAACGACTCTAGGTATGAGACAGAGTCACTCCATGACACCGTTTCAGGGGAGAAAGACTCGATTAAAAGGAGGATTTTGAAAGAGACTTGATTCGTTAGTGGTCTGAAAGAAAAAATAAAATATATAAAAAAAAGATAATAAATAAAAAAAAACATTCTCAAGACAGAGCCGACTGAGAAAAAAGGGTCGACAACTCCGAGAGTCATGGAATTGTGGAACGTGGAAAATCCACATCAACGGTCGCCGCGGCCGAGGGCCTAGAGGCGGGGGCAGCGCAATGTCACCAAAAAAAAAAAATGGCAGGAATCAAAATACGGGGAAATTGCGAGCACAAGAAGAATGCGCGGAGCACATAAGCTTGGGGTCTCAATTAGGCACTAGCGAGCAGAATGGAGAGGTGAATAATGGCCGCAAAGATTGCATTCATTGCCCGAGAGAGAATGGCAGGTGGTATTTTTTTTAATAGGCCGTAACTAAGAGCAACCAGACGCAGTCGGAGACAACTGGGGGCAGATGAGGGCAACTGGAGGGCTTTTAGGGGTGCACTTATCAAACGAGGGGAAACTGAGTTTCCCGGGTACGGGGCTTGGCGGGGTACAGCGAGCGATGCTACAATTGTTACTCTTTCGGCAGCTTGGTGACAATTGCTCGTAGAAACACACCTTTGGAACGGGCAATTCTTGATTTAATTGTATTTTTGTTTATACTATCTCACTGCTAGCGGCGTACACTTGGGTTTGCGCTGGGTTTTGGAATCTGTTTTGTGTCTGTATCTGATATTCTTTTAGATTTTTTTTTTTTTAATCTACTTTGTGTCAGCCTTCATCGGGGTTGTTTGAATATTGTTGACGTCTCTGCTTACGCTATAGTTGCCACCTTCAGTATTCCTCAGCTTTGAATACTACTCAGGCCCAAGGTACACTGATACTTCCTTCTTTTTGTTCCCTCCATTAAATTTCGTGCAGTTGTGTTTCTGAATTTACCTGTTGGGCTCGACCAACTAAATTTAAATCAGAAGGTCGAGATCCTTTGATCGAATTCTTATCATTGAATTCTCAAAAGGACTCACCTGCATCAAAACATTGCCATGTCTGGAAACTGGAATATTGCTCATTTCCCGTTGTGGCGATTTTCGGGCGACGAGTGAGCTTTTCCAGGGCCTGAGCTCTGGTGCCTCGCCGAAGAAGTCGGACTTGCGCAAACGGCCCTAGGCTGCGGGGCCGGCACAGCCAGCACAGCGAGCACACAAAAGACGTAATCACAAGATAAATTTAAATTTGAATTTCGTCCTCTTTTTCTCGATCACTTCATTGAATCAAAAAGGTACAGAGCTTTTGGGAAAAGATCAAAATATTTAGTTCCTTCCGCTAAAAATACCCTATCTCTATTGGCTAGAATCGATCCTGAGAACTCCGACGATTTGAGCCACACTTGAGATCGGGGCGGACATCGCTCATAAGCAGCTCGCAATAAACACCTTGTGCACTTTTCTTTCTTTTTATTTTCAAACAACCCCGAACAAGAAGCTCTCAAAACTGTTTTTTGATCGCTCACTAAAATTCCGTTCTTTATTATATTGATTAGTGATACAAAAACCCACGCCACGTATCGCCACGGCGATCTGCAAGTGAGCTCCGGGTGGCAGTTTCAGCGTGCTCCTGTTCTTGTCAGTCGGCTACCATTCAGTATGCGGCGCGGCTGTGTGGCTCCGAAAACGCGCGGCGACTCCGCCCGTATGCCTGACTGCCGCCATTGTGCGGGTCAAGGGCGGCCTTGTTTTCCACCTCGCTGGCGCCTTCTCTTTTGGGCTTCCGAGGAACAATAGAGAAACGTAGTGTGAGCGGCTTTCGTCCTATTGTTGTCTGGTCGCCGGCGGGTTAAAGTTACCGTTTCCCCACCTCTCTCGCATTGGCCCCATGCATGGGCTACAGCACGAGCACTAAAGCACGGATTAGCCACTTTCGATGCTTTGGCGAAATACCTCTCACAAGGCGAACTGAGCTTGAGTTTTGAAAATCTCGAGAAAGGAGAATTGTTGTGAATTGAGTACAAACATAGTCCGTGTCTTTTTGGATGTGTTTTTGCGAGATATTGTGACACATCTGGTCGAGACATGATTCTTTTTGTATTGCTTTGATCCGGGTAGCTTTATCAATTGAAGAGTAAGTAGATTTCAACACAGCGTGCATTAGATTTAGTTACAAATTGCACTTAATCATCTTCTTGCTTTTCTCAGAGTCTTGGTCCAAGCTGAAGTATTGTTCTTTCAAAAATTTCCTACTCTATTCGAGTTGTTCTCGCAAAAACCATGAAGCATATCTGTAAGGCTTCATTATTGGAACAACTCAAAAATCTTCATAATCTTTGAGCTTCTAAAATACAAGCGATCTGAGGTCAATTGAGCTTCTACAGCACACTTCATCTTAAAAATCATTGTGCTTTATCTGATTTTGTTTACACATTTGATTTTGGTGAATACATCTAGTTTTTGGTGAATACCTCTCTGTTTTGGGAGTTTCTATCTTTTGTCCTCTGGCTAAGTAGAATCCATTTGACCACTTCTAAATTCCCGAGGATTCATTGAATTATATAAGACTTCCTCTCCCATTTGCTCTGCCAACAATCAAACAATATTCCGGCGTTTCCAGTGAATAGATTCCTGCTTGTAGTTTGACCATTTGATATGCATTGGCGCTCTTCAAACAGCCTTGCAACGAGCTTAAAGTCGAGAGTTCAATTAGACCTATCAGATCATTTGCTTTACAAAGATGCAAGTTGATTTCACCCACCAATCCACAGGGCTCAAACCATGAGCAAGATTCGTTTCAGTCAGCTAAAGCAGAATAAGTGTTGTCTGAAGTGTGGTGTAAATTGTAGAGATGTATATAGAAAAATGTAGTTTACAACGGAATCACGAAGCACTGCCATTATGGCTTCAGCGGGAGTGTCGAAAAGTGAAATTCTAGCAATAACAATGAAAGCTAGGCTTATTACTCCTCGCACACATTTCAATCAACCGTTTAGAGATCAAGGATAATCCGAAACGCACTATGAGAGGTTCGCACTAGCCAATGACTTTTATGACTTTTGGCATCTGACTTAAAAACATTTTGAAGGTTATTTCTGATTTTTTTGAGACCATGCTTATCAGCATCCATTAAATCAATTTTGTAAAAAATAAATACTACTACGATCTAGATTTTGTCGTTTTGCGCTTTCGCAATTGGCAGTTGAAAACCGAAGAGTACAATCGAAGAAATCACAATAAGGCAATACGGATTTTGTTGACTTTTACCTATTCCCTCACTCGCCTTGCCGGCTTGAGCTTTGGGAACAACGGGTCCATTTTAGGGAACCAGCTGATCATGTAGATGGTGAACAATGAAAAGTTTTGCAAAACAAACGGGCGTATTCAATAATTAGAAATGACCTGAAGGTACGTGGTGGGTCATCGAAAAGTTTCTTTTTTACCTAATAAGAACTTTCATTTTTCCATTCGGGTCTCGTCAATAAGATTAAATTTTGAACGCTACAGAAACAAAAATTAATTAGGTCAATTGTCAATCTTTTGAATAAGCATGAGATTCTCTTTTCAAAAAATCGATTACAATGAACAAATAAGTGCGGATCAGAAATGCTACGAAGAATGTATCTCAGCACAAAGTTTCTGTGATTCGCCGAATTTTTTATCCCTTTCGCCAAATTTATTTCTACTATTAAATTGCCCAAAAAGCTTCATTGGTAAAAAAAAAAAGATTTACTAAAAGCAGTGGCGAAAATATGATGCTGGTTTTCTGAATGCTAATCCATAACCTCGGAAAGAATGCAACATTACAGAATTTACGCTAATATTCACATGACGTCATTCTCAGCTTTGAACCTGAAACAATGGATTTTCCCATTGTCCAATCTTTCCTATGCCGTAGGAAAATTGCTCGCTTACAATTAATCTGAGGTTTCAAGGCGCTTTTAAAAGTAGCCGATGCCGCAATCTCAACGATCCGAGAATCCGAACACGTTCCGAGCTGGCCCGGCTTTTGATTGTGGGCCTTTCTCTTGAATCTGAGGGACCGAAATCTCCTATTTTTCAAAGTGATTTCCTCAAAAATTTGATTCTTTCTTAGTCGCTGAGCTTCGCTGAAGTTAAAAGCTCAATCATTCCAACGACCTCGCCAGAAACAGAGAATATCTTGTTTGTGGAAGAATAGTGCCATCTAGCAGTTTGCTTGAATTTTCGTAAGAGACGAGTGTCAAATTTGTTACGTCGAAACAAAGCCACTTCAAATATGTTGTAAGCTGGTTCATTTATAAGACTTTTGAAAGAGTTCGAGGAGAAGAATTTGAATGGGACTGATTGCGTTTTCTGGAGCCGTTAGCCCAAAAAACGTTCTCACGATGAATGTCGGTTGACTTCTCAAAATATCTTCCACACTGCTCGTGTTTTCAAGCTTTGAAATCCTGAAATTACCATTTTATTTGTCAGCATATTTCAAAATTAAGGTGTCAAATGGGGCGATGGCCACCCTGATAACACCATTCGCAGAGATGACGAGTGCCTGAACCATCAAAATCCTTGACAGGCTTGCTTGAATGAGAAAATAAATATTGGTTCACGGTTTCAATCTAACAAGATTGTTTTGCGATACTTCACAAGAGCGTTCCACAGAAGGTCCTTTAAAATTTTGCCCTATGTTTATTAGTTTTAGGACTAAGAGAATCTTTGTGTTGCTCTTAGCTTTTAACTTGTGAAAGCACAATGTCACAAAGATATGTTATCTTTGACTCGTTAGATTGAATTACAAAAATGAGGTGTTATGTCATCCAAGGTGTGGCTTGACCTCAATCACTTCGTGTAGCTGAGCGATGGTGATGACTCTAAAATTACAAAGCCAAAGGTTTTACAACCAAATCAAGAGACGGAGAAATCATTTTTTCGTGAATAGCGTGTTCCAAGTGAAGCTCGAGTGTCTCTCATCGTGAAGAATAAAGCCTTTGAGTACTTTCCAACAAATTATTCATTCCAGGCTACGTGAAGGGTTTTTGGAATCTCGTTCAGATTCAGAAACTGTTTGCAAGACGAGGAAAAGTGAATTCTGAGAAAATCAGGCTATCATGATGGAAGCTGATTGAAAAAATAGCACAATACAGAACATTCAAGAAGACCTGTTAAGCTAAGAATATGGAGATATTGCTCGAGACTTCTAAATTGTGAGCAAGAGTCGTTTCGACTCGAGACATACGATATGAGAGTCCGATTAATCACTAAAAAAGAGAGCTGGCACATGACGAAGCACGTGATGCAACAGAAGCCGAGAGGGCAAGCCAATGCAAGATTTTGAAACCACATCTTGGGATATCGTAACACCCGACAAAAAGTTTTGAGAAGAAGTTTTGAGAAAAAGAAGGGGTTACTTTGACATAGTTTTGATAAGGACTGCAAACCGGGCTCGTAAGGTCGAAATCGCTGAAAGAAACTGGGAAAAGGAGGCTTTTAGGAGGTCACCCATTGATAAGTCCGCTCTCACTCTTGAGCTCTTCCAAAATCCAAAGTCTTGTGTGTCGCTTCAACAAGAGGAAGGAGATTATTTGATGCCTCGTTTTGCAAATGATTCTCGATCACTCTCGTATTGGTGAATTCATCTAAAAATCAGCAACATCATCGAAGTCGCAGTTTCTTCATAAGAATCGAAAAAAAAAAAAAAAAATCAAAAGAGGAAGAACACTATGAAGCCATCAGTCAGCTAACGAGGCCAGTTTTTTGTGTCCTCGATCCGCGCGGACTCTCGCATAGTAGACGAAATAGACCCCATGAAAACTTAGACTAATCACGTCCCAATCCCAAATCTCATATACATACTTTCAGTCACGTGAGATTGCAAATGCTGATGAACCCATTCAAATTACCCCTCTCATTCTATTCCAGACCTTTTGCTTTGTCATGATATGCAAACACTCGCCAAACGCGCGTATCGTAATCAGTGCGCTTAGCTTGACTCTGTTTGCCCAGACTCTTGGCATGCGCCCCCCACTTCCCCACCAAATTTTCGCAAAATGAGCCCGCGAGAAATTGCCGCGGAAAAGGAGACCCTGCAATTGGAAATGGAGCTTTTTCCACTCTTTTAATCTCGAGATTTAATTGAAGACAATTTCTACTTAGAGAAACAGAAAACAACCTTTCAGGAGTCATAAATAGTTTTGACCTATTATCCTTTCATGATCCTTTCATGATTCGAAAATGCAGGAAAGGTGCTTACATCGAATATGCTCTGCTTGAAATCTCATAATCAAACCTTATTTACAAGTATCAGGCCATTTTGAGAACAGCTGCAAGTGCGCACAATCACGGCTCGCCACTCAAACTGGTCTCGCCTCTTGGTCCAAACTCTTAAGTCACTTCTTCATAACATATCTTACTAATACAAGTGAAGACAAGTAGGCAGTAGTTTTCTTCCAGAAGTGTATAAAAGTGATGTGAGTTCCACAGATGTTGTGTCTTGTATTCATCCATATTCTCAATAACATCGATTACATCGAATACATCGAGTACATCGAATACATTGAACTACATAAAATACTTCTGAGATTTTCAAAAACCTAAAAATGACTATCTTTTACGGTTCAAGCTTCCCTTCTGGCGTTGAGTTCTCCTACATCCCCATCGACTTATCTACCATCAAAGAGGCTAATGCTTTAGGATGTGCCAAACCATTCACTTTGAAAATGGACAAATTGATCGAGCAGAACACGGGCTCTAAGATTTTGGTTGTCTCGGTGCCCGTAGCATTTGCTCCAACATGCACCGAGCACCACAGCCAGCCCTTTTTGGAGCACTTGGAGAAGTTGAAGACGGAGAAAAACGTTTCCGTCTTGATTAATTTGAGTGCCAACGACCCTTTTGTGATGAATGCCTGGGGAAAATTGTTGTTACAGAGTGCCAGCTTTGACCCCAGCTCCAGCTTGCCCAAAGTGATTTTTGCCAGCGACCCAAATGCCAAGTTTTCTGGCGAAAACAAAATCTCCTTGGACTTAACCGATGAGGGGTTGGGTGTGAGAACGGGCAGGTACGCCTTTGTTGTGGATGCTGAGTCCAAGTCAGTTGTTTTCTATGGCATTGACCCGGGCCACGATGATGTTGTTGCCAGCAGCTACGAGACCATTGAAGCTGCGCAGTTCTAGGTGAAGAAATAGAAAT
>JAJLZY010000321.1:0-12869 GCA_030564885.1 Metschnikowia kofuensis (nom. inval.)
GTCCGATCTGGAAGCCCCTCAACAACCTAATCAGGACAGATATGCCAGGTATGGAGCGCCTGCTCGAGCCAATACAGACGCCAGGGTCATCAGGCGTGACCCAGAGCCGGAAATCCGGCGCAAAGACATCTTGCCCACAGAATTACCCGCCGACTCAGGTGCAGAAGTGGCCGCCTACACATCGGTACCCTCGGTCTCAGGTCCAGGAATGGACGCCGACTACCGCACCTTCCAAAGCAACATCGCCCACAAGGAAAACAAGGATATCAACAGCATCGTGCGTCAGCACTACAACCAGCGGACATACCAGTCCAAGTTCCAGGGATCACGGACAAAGTCTCCTATCTACAAAATGCGGAACTTCAACAACACCATCAAATACATGCTTATAGGTAACTGGGTCAAGCGCAGAGCTCCTCAGGCTCAACTTGTGTTTTTGGACTTGTGCTGTGGGAAAGGAGGTGACTTGAACAAGTGTGAGTTTGCGGGCGTTGATCAGTATGTGGGCATTGACATCAGTGACGCGTCTGTGAGGGAGGCTTTCTCTCGGTACTCGCAAAACAAAGCTCGATTCATTCCACAAAACCCACAGTCAAAGCGTAACAGGGACGCCAGGCGCTACAATTTCGAGGCGTGCTTTGCCACGGGAGATTTGTTCACTTATGCTGTGCCTGAAATTCTCGAGAAAAACTTCCCTGGCATTATAGAGGGCTTGTTCCCAGTAGACGCCGTGTCGATGCAGTTTTCATTTCACTACGCTTGGGAAAACGAGTCGAAAGTGCGTCAAATTCTCACGAATATCACGAGGTCCTTACGCCCCGGAGGTACGTTCATCGGCACAATCCCATCTTCCGATTTCATCCGCAATAAAATTATAGACAAAAAGTGGATCGGAGAAAAAACGTTCGGAAATGACTTGTATCACGTGAAGTTTGAGCAGGAGCCTCCTGAGGATGGTGTGTTCAGGTCTCCTTACGGAAATAGATACGATTACTTCTTGAAAGATGCCGTCGATGATGTTCCCGAATATGTCGTGCCTTTCGAAACTCTTCGGCTGTTGTGTGAAGACTACGGGCTCATACTCAAGTACAAGAAGAACTTTTCTGAGATCTTCAGCCAGGAAATTCCAAAATATTTCAACAAATTGAACAAGAATCTTATAGAGGGCATGAAAAGGGCCGATGGGAAATACGGTGTTGAGGGCGACCAAAAAGAAGCCGTGGCATTCTATATTGGCTTTGTGTTTGAGAAGGCAGGTGCCTGATTGGGAATGGTGTGCATTGCAAACAATCGGTCATATTTAATTATATCACATAGATCACCCAGATGAGAAGAGCTGTCGCCAATAGAGTGAGTCTTCCCCTCGAAGTTGTGCCAAGCCATAAGCCATAGCCAATACCGAAGTCCGCGGCTCTCCTGAAAACGTACTGTTGGATCCTGTCAAGAGCTGTGAATTTCATGTAAATCTGTGTCGGACCACTTACTGCAGAATTTGGATCGAAGTCTTTGATTTGACCATTGTGAGCGAGATGCGACGCTACTGGCAAAACCACAAGGAAGCCGTTATCGCCAATGATCGATTCTGGTGCCTGGAGAGGTACAGTCATATGCAAATACACTGGCCTGTGGTCAGATCCAAGATATTCCGAGACACTGTCATATTTATGGACAATAGGTGCTTCGGCCTTTTTGTAGGTGGACTGATAGAAGATCCGGTCGCACCACAGCGGGCATCGTTTCGAGTTATAGATGGCCGTGTTGAGGTGGAACTTGTACGTGGGACGGAAACTGATGCATGCCTCGTCAAACCCAGAAAAGACTTCGCCATCCACTCGACCCTGTGTGAGCTCATCGTACTTGGCAACAAGACTGGAAACAGCATGCGGGCTTGGAGACTTGGTGCTGTCTTGAGTAACTGCAAGCTCCTCCAATGGTCCTTGGAAATCTTTCGGCAGCTGTGTTGTGCGGAAGTTCAAATCACCCATGAAGAAAGAATGTGAGTTGGGCTTCAAAAAGCTGTATCCATCACCAAAGTCCAATGCCCGCATTATCGTCTGGATATCTTGGAGGCGCCGCTCATAGTGCAAGGGGCCCTCAAAAGCTGAGAGGTGGGCTGTGGCAAATGTCAATTCTGTCAGCAGAGAATCGGTGCCGGTATAACTGAGCCTCATGCCCACGCCTCCTTTCAACAGGGACTTGGCGTTGCCACAACTTGCATCGGCAAACTTGCAGGCGCCGAATTTCAGCGCGTACGGAGTCACTAAGACCATGCCAACGGCGCCCACATGATGAATGCCGATGGTTGTGAATGCGAGGTCTGTATCTGCCGGGTCATTATACTTTGCTTTCAAAGCATAGAGAAGAATCCTGTTGATGTCAATCATATGTTTTCGGGCCGATTGGGCAAAGCTGCCGTCCAAGATCGAGCATATTTCTTGGAAGCCAAACACAAATAGGTCGGGCGCTATGGAGGGTAGCGCATGCTGAAGCTGTTCAGAGAAGTCAGCTGAGTTTATCTTTAGTTTTCCACAATTGAATGTGAGAAGGAAAAGAGGAATGGTCATGGGAAATTGGGAGATAGACTAATCTATTCTTGAAAAAAATCAGATCACAGAACTCAGATACAGCTTTGCGAGAATAAGAATCAAGACTGTGCTCGTGGAATCACACGTTGTTCTGATTACAATAGGTTAGGTGATGATGAATTGGCTGTGTTCACACTGAGATCACCTTTCCAACAGTGTGCGGGGAAGAGCTTAGATCGAATTAAAACTTGATATCAAAGTCAGCTCAAGAGCTTTCAAATTTGTATAACGAAATTTCTGTGGAAATGCTGAAAGAAAAAGAGCAACGAGTGGTTAATTGTAATAGCATGTGCGACATTTCGTGCTTATCACGCTCACCACTGTAGCAAGAAGCCAAAGGTGTCTCACGCGCGAGCCTGAGTTGAATAATTCCAAAAGGCAGAATCTACTGGCTTTCATACCAAGAAAATGAAATGTTATATCACTCACAATTCGCCGACTATTTATATCCTATAACGGTCGTGTGAGGAAGAATCCGATAAAGTATAAAATAAATTTATTAAAAGTCCCATCATGAACCATAAATCGTTCTCATGCTCTTTCGTAAGTCCAATGCGTGGGGTGGTCCTATATTCCGGTCGCGCTTTCAGTGCATGCATCGCTAGACTCTCAAAGGCCATTGTCGATATCCACACTTGATTGTTTTTGTTGAAATTATTATACGTTTCTTTGATCTATGTCGCTCGAAGCCCAAAGACAGATTCTCGAGGAGCTCAACGTGCTTGAAACTGCTGCTGCCCAGCGGTTCAGACGAAACCCGGCTCTTCGAGCCGCAGCCAATATTTCCAGTGCAGATGAGCTATTGGAATCCAAAGCGAAACGGCCCCATCTCGAGACAATTCTGCAGCAACACGAGCTAGATTTTTTTCAAAAGCAGTATTCACTAGATACAGAGCGCTGTCGTTCCTTATTTGCGAGCGATGCGCTCAAACCCAACATCGCTCTGTTGAAAGATCCAGACTTCAAATTCAAGCATATTTTAAACACAATCCAGACCATCGACGACAAGTACCATGGTGTTTCCCCCAGCAGCGCAGTCTCCACGCTAGCATCATTTTCAATGTACCTGAGTGCCCCGAAACAGGAGGGCCCTGGCTCATCAAAGACGCACAAAGTAAAGCGCAAGTACCTTCTTGCGAAGACGACGGCACACGTCGATTCTAAGCTCAAGCAGGCATTTTCTGAGCTGGAGGCGTACGGAAAATACGTGGATCTCTCGCTATTCCACGAGATGTACAAGACCAAGCTGGGCTCAAGTCAGACATATGTGGAGTATCTCCAAACTTTTCCAGACTTCAAAGATCTCAAAAATACCCCAGAACATGTGAAATATCTAGAAGCCTTGCTCAAGTATCTCAAAACTTTCACTTCCAATGCGTTTCCCTTGATGTCCCAGGATTCTATCACACATATCAGTGATACTCAGTCCGAAGACAGCTCTCAAGGACCAACCTCAGAAAATGATTCTCTAAAGAGTGGGGAACCAAATGCAAATGGAGAGGTTTTTTGTGAAGCGTGTGACAAGCTCTTCACAAAGGAATCAGTCTACAAAGGACACTTGAATGGCAAAAAACACAAGAAAAATGCACAAAACTCGCATGCAAACGTCACGAGTGGCACCTCAGCCAAAGATACTCGTCCATCATTCGAAATTTATAAATCACAAATCCGTCGTTTGGCCTCCATACTAAAACCTGTTCTCGAGAATACAATCAACGATCATCAGCGCCGGTCTAGATTCTCGGATCGTGAGCAAGAACTCGAACGAGTCGCTCTAGAGGGCGATCTTTCCGACTTTACAACTCTTGACTCGGACTCCGCCCAAGACAATTCTGAGGATGATGACGATCTCGATGACGCATTTTCCAAAAACTTGCCCTTGGGCGCCGACGGGATCCCAATTCCGCTTTGGCTCTACAAATTGCAAGGCCTCCACCGTACTTATCTGTGTGAAGTGTGCGGTAATATTTCTTATAAGGGGAGACAACAATTTAACAAACACTTCACTCAGCCGAAACACGTGCACGGCCTTATGTGCCTAGGCGTAGCAGAGCTGGATACAATGCTCTTCGCCAATATTTCTACTATTGCCGATGTACAAGAATTGTGGGCAAAGATCCAGCAACAAAAGCCAGCCGAGGACGATAACGACGAAAACAATGTGGAGGTTGAAGATGACGACGGTAACGTGATGTCCCGCAAGGACTATGAAGAGTTGAAAAAGCAGGGCCTTATCTGATCATAGAATTGTTTATACTTATACTTAAATTTATTGCATCATTCCAATCCGAAAAAAGTCAACATTGCCATTTTGCCAAATTTCATTGTGCGACACATTGAAAATAAAATGTTTTGAAATCTTCTATTCTGAGATCTTCATGGGTGTGGATAAATTGCAAAAGAGTTCTCTGATTCCGCAACAACTAATGATTACTGATGGAAATTGTACATTTGGAAAGAAAAAAAAAAGGCTGAATCCACCTTATCCTTTTGTTGCCGACGTAGCTCAGTTCTTCGATTTAACAAAGTTCGATCGCCGGGAATTAATTAACCCAGTGGTGCGACTCACATCCTTTCTCAGAGCATTCCCGATATACACTGTACAGGCCAATCTGGCTTCTCATTCCAGCTTGCCAAAGACATTCAAGACTTAGGATAAGTGCATGAAACTTGTTCTTAGGCGACATTTCAACGCTATTTCGAAGATGAGTGCTCCGCAAAATCTGGCATTGCTTCTGCAACCCTCCAGTGAAGGTTCACGAGAACCAAGTCCGTCTTTGAAAAAGCAAAAGCCCTCAAGGCCATTAAAAGAGCTGAAGAAGCAAAGAGATGAGCTCGGGTTCAGACTCAAACAACAGTCGATTGATATAAAACTTGTGGCATCTGCTGGTGAGGAAAACAAGACCATCCATGAAGAAGAAACGGAGGGTGCGAACTACAAAATTGATGGGCCTTTGAGAAGAGTCACGCCCTATTTCTTCACATATCTCACATATTGCAAGCTCCGATGGAGAGACCGCAAACTCATAGATATTTTCATTGATGAGTTCAGAGACAAAGAACCGGATTTTTACAGAAAGGCCATATCTGAGGGCAGAGTCTTACTCAACAAAAAGCCTTCGAACATCGACTCAATTGTGAAAAACGGGGATCTCATTAGCCATAGATTACATCGGCACGAGCCTGCTGTGACATCTCGCCCGATCAAAATCGTTTTTGAAAACGAAAACATCATCGCCATAGATAAGCCATCGGGCCTACCAGTGCACCCTGCAGGGAGATATCGGTACAACACAATCACCAAGATTATGCAGCACGAAAACGGCATCACGGTTCACCCTTGTAACCGTCTTGATCGACTCACTTCGGGCCTCATGTTTCTCGGCAAGACTGCAAAAGGAGCTGAATTCATGGTCAAGCAAATGCGGGAACGCAGCGTGCGAAAAGAATACATTGCGAGGGTAAAGGGTAAATTTCCTTTAGGATTGCATAAAGTGGACCAGCCCTTAAGCACAGCATCTCCCAAGCATGCGCTCAATGTAGTTGATTCGGCCAACGGGAAGCCCGCTGTGACTGAGTTCGTCCGCATATCGTACGACTCCAAAACTGACACTTCCATCGTGAAATGCCATCCTCTCACAGGTCGCACACACCAGATCAGAGTCCATCTACAATTCATGAGCCATCCAATAGCGAACGACCCGATCTACTCAAGCGAGTACGTGTGGGGCAGTCAGGACTTGGGCAAGGGGAATGATGGAGTGCCTGATTCCGATCTCATTGCGCGTCTCGACACGATTGGAAAATCCAGGGCATGTTCCACGTGGATTCACCCCCAGGAAGACGGAGAAGTGCTTAGCGAGGAAGTTTGCTCGGAGTGCAAGGTGCCTTTATACACGGACCCCGGTCCAAATGACTTGGACCTCTGGCTCCATGCGTACAAATATGAAGCAGAAGACCAGCTGTGGTCTTATAGGGCAGACTATCCAGAATGGGCGATCAGCCCTCACCGCAAATTCATGGAATTGGCGCTTGAAAACGCCAAGAAGTGCGGAGAGACCCAGACGCAGTTCAACGTTGGTGCTGTGTTAGTTCTTGATGGCGAGGTGCTTGAAACTGGTCATTCCAGAGAACTTCCGGGCAACACGCATGCCGAGCAATGTGCTTTGGAAAAATACTTTGCTAGAACGGGGACAACTGATGTGCCCGAGGGCACCGAATTATACACGACCATGGAGCCGTGTTCTTTCCGTTTGAGTGGCAATCTTCCTTGTGTCGATCGTGTTTTGTCATCCAAAATCAAGACTTGTTTTGTTGGCATTGTCGAGCCCGATACTTTTGTGAAAGAGAACACGGGAAAAGCAAAACTCTCAGCTGCAGGCGTGGAATACATTCATATTCCTGGGTACGAGGAAGAATGCTTGAGCGTCGCGAAATTGGGACACGATAAGATTGGCATTGTGTGAAGTATTATTTGCCTCGGGGACCCATAATTCCGTGCTGACCACTAGTCCATTGATATCTATCTACCTCATTCGTCGTCCAAGCTGATGTTCATGCCTTTCGTATCGTAAACGAAGACCTCTCCCCCGCGCCTTTCCGTGGAAACCCTATCCACATCACGATTTGATGCGTTTGTGTTAGACCGGGCTTGGAAAGCCGAGACATCTGTTGTGTAGAAATTCTTACTGTTTCTCAACCGGGAGGAGCCAGCAATGATTGGGCTGTTTGCACTCACTGACCGCGGAATCGCCATACCAGTAGCAATAAGATAATCAGTTGCCCTGACCAAGCCGTCTCGTATGAAAAAGAATCCATTTGCGACTTTGTGTGAGACATTGTGCGGGGGTTCCAGCTTAGAAGGTTGTGCGTGAGACAGCAGTGTAGTAGAGCGGCCTAAGCCATCACTGCGTGTTGGTCTTCGTGAGAGCAAGCTTCTGTCTACAGAGTGGCCGCTGAAAGATTCATCGTCAGAATCCTCCTCGACAAAAAGCTCGAGCTTATCTAGCTCGTACATCTCGTCTTCGTAGAACTTGCGTCCAAGCACCCCTTCTTTCTCCAAGATTTTACGTATGACATTGTACTTGTTGCACCATTCCCATGGGATCACCACACATACGACGTAAGTGACAGTCGAAAATACTTCGGATAGGTTGAACATCCAGGAGCTCGACACGTCAGCAATAAAAAAGGCCACGGGCGTAAAGATGAGAATGAGAGACAAGACGGAGATCGCCCAGATATTGGGGTATAGCATGAGGGTTTTGATCTTCGAAATGAGGAACGCGCTGAAGATAGACGCATAACTGATACTCATAGAAATGCGGATCAAGTACGTAAAAGCCGGTAGAATTTTGCCGGCCTCTTCCGTGTCCCCAAATGAGTGAAACTTGCTGATGCTCCATAGGGTCTGCGACGCGATGGAAGAAGCCAAGCCCACCAAAAAAATTATTCGTTTGTCGCTCTGGCGAGAAAATAGACGCATGATCACTTGTACCTGATTCACCTGAAGGAGGAACGTGATAAACAAATCGATCACGTTGAGATATATCTCCAGGTTGATAGTGTCTAGTAGCACCTCCCCATGAAAAAAGCCACGTCGCTGTTGATTATGAAGAATCACGATAGACTTGATCACGGTAATGAGCATGTAAATAGAGGCGGCCACTACGGATGTTTGTAGGAGCAAAGACGGCTTGATCATATAGTTTGTGATGACAAAGATCGTAAGAAACCACGTGATGACTGCCAGTGTCGCCATCGAGTAGACTATAGGGGCGACGCTGAATAGAAAACTTCCTCCAGAGACTGAGCTGTGGGTGTATTTATGCCACAGCGCCGCCACGAGCGGGAGGTCTTCCAGAAACGTGTCTATGACCAAGTTTGTGTTTGTGTCTAGAAGCGGTGTTTGCCCCAAATAGCATTCTTTGTGGTATGTCGCCTGTCGAATATATTGTACCGGCTTATCGAAATCATGTGAGATGAGAAGGCCCTCGGTTAGTGGCATGGGCTTGCACAGATCATACACTTCCAGCGCAAACGTGTTTCGCCAAAGCATATTTGCGATTCTGTGGAGAAGTAAAATAGTATGAGGGTGGGTCGAAGGCGGGGTACGATGTTGCAAAAAATATTATGTGACTGAAAGTTGATCGAATTGATAGGTTGTGGGGCTTAGTCAAGCGAGGGCAGGGCTTCGCGAAAGCCGTGTCCAGATCTCGCCCATACCAAAGGTCTGGGATCGAGGTTCTATCTGCCCAGTCAGGCAACTTTTGCAGCGAGATCTTAATTCCTGAGAGGATAAAGTATTTAGAGTTGTTTGGAGACAGGCTTGATGTATGAGTGAGAGACTCAAAGAAGTGAAGCAATACTTTTTTCCAGGGCTCCACTACATTTTACGGTTGATCATTCATTTCAGTGATGAAGTCTTTTTAATTTCTTCTATCATACTCTTTACTGCGTCTACATTTGAGTAGCAGATTTTGACAAACTTTCGGATCAAAATTAATAAATAAAAGATGACAAATGAACTGAAGTAGGGTAGAGTAAATCAAGTTCACTTCGAGGCAGCAAAGCAGGGTCAAAGCTGATGGGGGAGGGCGTGCATCACTCTCAAATGAATCAGGATTGAGGCGCCTGGGCAGGATTAGCCACTTTAAATGGAGGATTTGTACAGTTGATCTTGTTAGCAAAAGACAAAATAAGAGACGGCCCTTTAAAAACGCTTTCTGATGAGATATCTTCATTTTATAGCAAAAAAAAATCTCCAGTTCATTAGACCAATAGCTTGACCGTTATCCACATAACTCCTTTTTTCTACATACCAACAATCAGGACAAAGGAAGGTTAGGTATCTGAAAATAGTCGCCAGTATTGTCCGACGCTGAATTTGCCTCGAATGCCAGTCTTTTTAATTGTCGAGCGCGTGAACTGGATGGCTTGATAAAAGTGTTCTCTTCATCATTCGGTTTGATCTCGATTCCACAAATATTCTATCCTGAACAGAATTTGCTATTCAAATTTATCAGCTGACTACTTTGCTTCACTCCCTTGGGAGATAAGCCTCGTCAAGTCGAAAAATAGGATATGCCGATAAGAAATACCACGCGAATTAGAAGGCAATTTTGAGCCACACTTGAACCAGGTTTCAGCCAGAGCTTTCAATTTGACGCTGTTTAACGCTCGACTACTGAACCAAAATATTGAGATTGTTTCTCATACTGATTTGCCAATCATCAAGCAATGAAAATAAAAATAAAACTTTTTGTAAGAATCAAAATCTGTTATAAAGAGAGTAGTTGTCACCTTCGAACTGTGGACATTTGGGGCGCGGCCGCCAAGCTGAAACTGTGGTGGATCGTGGGGTCAAAATGCAATATTGCAGCAATTGATTACTAATGCTCGAGCTCCCGTAGTCTTATAAATAACGGTATATTTTTTATATCAATAAGAAATAGTAGTTTCTAGTTACTGTAAAGTACTTCACCTCCTTCTAATCTCCTCGATCATGGCTCCTTCAGTTGTTCCCGCCTCACCCATTGATCCTGCTTCAGACAACGTGTCGTCTGTTGTCGACAAATTGACCAAATTGAATCATGGTTCTTTTGGACCATACAATACAGTGAAGACCGGCTCTGAGGGATCTTGGCTAGAGAAAGTTCCAGGCCCTACCAGAGCTAGACTCGAAAAATACGGTATCGATTTATCTAAGGGATACCCCAAAGTGTTGGAGAGAGAACAGATTCCAACATTTTTGGACGAGGCCTTCGCAGTTCGAAGCCAAGAGTATCCATATACCGAAAGAGGAAAGAATGCTGACCCTGAAAAAAGAGCTTTGTTCGGTGCTGCCAAAGAGGTCAAGAATTTGACTGCTCATATCGGCACGGAAATTGTGGGCTTGCAACTTGCAGATTTGACTGACCAGCAGAAAGATGAATTGGCGCTCTTGGTAGCGGAGCGTGTGGTTGTGTTTTTCAGAAACCAAGACTTGGCACCACAGAAGCAGTTAGAGTTGGGCAAGTACTGGGGCCAAGTTGAAGTCCACCCACAAGCGCCACGGGTGCCAGACGGAGCCGATGGCGAGGACTTGGCAGGTATCAGCATAATCTGGCCGGACTACTTCGAAAAGTTTTACAACTTATCACGGAATTTCAAGAACGCATCCAACCCAACCAATTGGCATTCTGACTTAGTGCACGAGTTTCAGCCCGCTGGTATCACCCATTTGCACAACGACACCATTCCAGAAGTAGGCGGCGATACCGTGTGGGCTTCGGGATATGCTGCGTACGATAAGTTGTCGCCTGCGTTCCAAGCATTCTTGGACGGCAAGTCTGCAATTTATCGCTCGGCTCACAAGTATCTCGATAGAGAGAACCCCTTGGGTGGACCCAAATACATTGAAAGAGAGCATCCTCTAGTGAGAACTCACCCTGCCACTGGATGGAAGTACTTGTTTGTGAACAGGTCTATGACAGTGAGAATCGTGGGCTTGGAGCCAGCTGAGTCGCAGTTGATATTAGAATATTTGTTTGACGTGTACGAGAAGAACTTGGATATTCAGGTCAGATGGAACTGGAAAACAGAGAGTGGGCTCGGCACCTCTGCCATTTGGGACAACAGAATTGCAAACCATAATGCTATTTGGGACTACGAAGGTAAGGCTCCAAGACACGGCACGCGTGTCACATCTTTGGCAGAAGTACCGTACTTTGATGCAAGCTCTAAGTCTCAACGTGACAGTAGGTGATCTGCATACTTTTGAAGTGACTCATATGAAGAGCGCAGAAGCCCAGTATACTGAGTCATCCGTATTCTAGAAACGTGGCATGCCGGACTTTCGCGTTTCTTATCTTTTATGACTGTATAGTGTCAAAAATTTTAGAGCGAGCAGCCGTGAAATCGCTCTCTTGCTATTAAGATAACACCCTGCCGGCTATTCACGGAAAATGACTATTTGGTTATCATTTGCGTGCCGGAATAAGTGAAGTTTGAATACTTGGTTGCAAATTGTTTTGCTTTCAATAAGTAGAAAGCTTTGGACAATAAAATTTATCATTCTAGTCATTTTTTACCTTTTCTTCAATTGACGCTGCCATGTCTTTGTACTCTAGATTACCTGCTTTGAGAACAGCTCATAGCATTCCACGCAGGCTTTTGGCAACACTGAGACAAGCCCCATTAGATGCATCAAAATTAATCATCACAAAAACTACAACACCAAAGAAAAAACTCCCGAATGATCAATTAGTTTTCGGCAAATCGTTTTCCGACCACATGTTGGAGATCGAATGGACCGCTGAGAAAGGCTGGGCTGCTCCCACCATCGCGCCTTACCGTAACTTGAATCTCGATCCGTCAACCATTGTTTTCCATTATGGGTTTGAAGCTTTCGAAGGTATGAAGGCTTATAGAGATGAGGATAACAAGATCAGGCTCTTCAGACCCAACAAGAATATGGCCAGATTAAATGCATCGGCCGACAGAATTTGCTTGCCCACCTTCGATGGCGAACAATTCACCAAGCTAATGGAGGAGCTTGTCAAACTTGACCTGGAGTTTGTGCCAAAGGGCAAAGGCTACTCCTTGTACTTGAGGCCCACCATTATTGGTACCTCTGCCGGCTTGGGTGTCAGCACCCCGGACAAGGCTCTCTTGTACATTATTGCGTCCCCTGTCGGGCCTTACTTCCCCACGGGCTTCAAGCCTATCTCTTTGGAAGCCACTGACAATGTAGTCAGAGCGTGGCCTGGCGGGGTTGGAAACAGGAAGTTGGGTGCCAACTACGCTCCATGTATTAAGCCAGCTTTGGAGGCCACGAAGAAGGGATACCAGCAAAACTTGTGGCTTTTTGGTGAGGAAGACTACATCACCGAAGCCGGCACGCTGAATGTCTTTTTCGTGTTCCAAGATTCTGCTGGTAAGAAGGAGTTAGTCACGGCTCCTTTGGATGGGACAATTCTTGAGGGTGTCACTAGAGACTCTGTTTTGGCATTGGCTAGAGCAAGGTTGCCATCGTCGGAATGGGAGGTCTCGGAGCGTCTATTTACTATGGCCGAGGTAAAGGAAAGAGCATCAAAGGGTGAATTGGTGGAAGCCTTTGGCTCCGCCACTGCCGCATTGATTTGTCCAATCAAGAATATTGGCTGGAAGGGTGAGGACATCAATGTACCGTTGACCAGGGACGATGCCGGGGAATTGACCGCACAGATGGCCGAGTGGATCAAAAACATTCAATATGGCGAGGAAGATTTTGAAGGCTGGTCCAAGGTGATTGAGTAAGTGCGT
>JAJLZY010000322.1:0-12836 GCA_030564885.1 Metschnikowia kofuensis (nom. inval.)
ACTTCTCTGGGTACTGGAAGTAGTACTGGATGACATTTATGAAGTCGCTCAGGGTCAAAAGACCGGCAAAACGCGACGTTTTGTTGTTCCAGAGCGGCGCACTCACCACGTTGTTCTGGAGCAAGATGTTCAACGACTTCTTCACGAGCAAGGACGTGTCCAACACAATGAGCCGGTAGCTGACAGGTAACACGTCATAGGACGCCTTGCTCTGCAAAAAAAGACGGATGGCTTTCAACCCGATTTTCTGGTCGTGCTCGATTTGCTCTTCTGACAAACTCTCGATATATTCGTTGGGCGTGGCCGTCGAGGGAGAAGGCGCAGATACTTCGGCCATGTTATCTATGTATTATTTGGGGTGGCTGGAATTGGCGGGGGAAATGGGCCAGAATAGCAGTGTTTTGTGAGCAGCCAACGCGAGGCTTTGTATTTCGGTCTGAGAAATGAGACTATGCCTGTTAAATTGGAACACAGATCCGCACTGTGTGAATGTATACTGCTTAGTATTGTTGGTGAAGAAGTAGTAGAGACGTTCAGCGTACACGTTGCGGCCGGTGTGTGCTGTGTGCACTCCTGGGCTTGGGGTGACATGGGGCAAGCAGGCGGGCAGGTTGGCAGGCAGGCGGGGTGCGGGTGGAAGTCGGGAGGATAACAGTTACCAGTTTTGAAATCACTTGACCAGAAGCCTTGTAGATAGGCGATATGGAATTTCTTTTATCCTGGTCAGATAATGAAGATAGCTAGGATTTGAGGTTATATCTTTTTGGATTGTAAAATTGCAGAAAAATGTGAATTTTAAATTGAATATATAACCGACCATTTAGACAAGTCGACAAGGGAGTAATTAATTATTGGGAAGTGCTAAATTTGTATCAACCCGTCTTTAGCCCGTCTTCTCTCTTTTCCCCAATTTATTTTAAACCGAAAGTTTTCGTCTCAGGACCACCTTTGGTTCAGTAAACAAACATTGCAAACGAAATAAATAAATATATAAAAAGAAGAAACGAGGAATATGTGAACTAATGACCGTTCTCCCAACTACGTATCGTAGGATGTCTTCTCTAAATCCTTTGTCAATTTTCTTCATGTATCCAATAGGCTTCTTGAATCAAGTCTTAGTCTTCAATCAAACTTACATTAGAAGAACAAGAAAAATCCCGAAAAATTTGCAACGTATTATTTTTGTTCGATTTTGCTCGACTATGCCTTATTGGAAGGGAAGGTGAGCTGAGCCGCGCCTCGAGTGCTAATCTCGCCCTCTAATGTAGTGCTGCTCGCTTCGAGTTTTCGCAGCAATTGGTTGATGCAAAATCTCACTTCACTACTTCTGCTGTCTCTAAAATATACGTTCCATTCCAGAATTCTGAGCTTCTATGATGACTTATATTGAAAGCGACTCATCTCTATACACTCAAATATAAAAATACAAAACAAAGCTTCTGTGGTGTGTTTTTCTGCGACATCTCACAAACCAGATCTGTCTATGCCCAACGGCCGAGCAACGACATTAACCCACATCCAAGAGACATGCACCCGAAAGCCCAGAGCATACGCTTTGTGCCGCCAACACCCTTGAACTCGTTCGAGAATAAAAACTCGTGAGCCATCAATTCCACAAGACCCGTGTACACCAAGATACCGGCGGAAATCGAGTCAAAGACTCCGTTCGTAATAATCGCACGAGGAGAATCTGAAGGATACGTTTCCCTCACACCCAACCCGATTCCTATCGCGATTGGCGTAACCAAAGTGAAGCCAGCAGCCAAGGCCCACGGGGTCCATCTTTTGCCCCTTGGCCAGATCGTGGCGGCAATCCTGGAACCCAACCCCAAGCCTTCGAAAAGCTGATGGAATATAATCACAATATATAAAGTCGTGAACTCTGCTGACGACACACCCAACGTGAGTCCCACAAACACAGAGTGGAAGAGCACACCAAACTCAAGCACGAAGATCGACACCAACTGGCCGAAATACTGCTCCTTGTTCTCGTTCTCTATGGGCGTACCCAAGGCTTCTCTGTCTTGGTGGTCCGCCGCATGTGTGAAATGAGAGGGATACTTATCTGCGGCCGCCTTGTCCATATTGCTTTTTTGCACGCCCAGGGCATCGTCGAGCTCATCGGAATCGCTGTCTTTTTTCACATATGCAGCCTCATTGCCGAAATGGGAGTGGTCGTGGGTCTCCACACCCTCGAGTCTCTTCTCCACGTACTTGAAAGCAAGAAGTTCCGCGAGGAAAAGCGCAAACAATGTGAAAAGCATGATTCCAAATGCATATGGGTACTTTTGCCAGTCTTCACTAAGACAGTCGCTCGAAAGATTGGAGTTTGCATGGAACAACAAGTGGATGAAAGCCGTGGAGATGATGACCCCCGACCCAAAATACTTGCACACAAAAAACACCCAGCTGGGCAAGCGGATGAATGAGTACCTGGAGGCCAAGATGGGGAAAAAGGCCCCGAACCCAGAGCCAACAAGAATCACAAACACAGACGAGATTCTCACTCCCATCAGTGCCTCATGGTTATCCGCTCCATGGCTGTGACTGTGGCCATGGCTGTGGCCGTGACTGTGACAGCTCTCTCTTTTTGTGATCTCGTCAAAGAACATGACGGGCTAGTGTATGGAAAATAAATAATTGACTCCGGATGACTACTACATCATTGGCAGAAACGTTCATTTATAAGGCCTGTTGTGGTTAGCAGCTAACCACCTTGGTACCGAAAAATAAGTTCTTAGCCCTGAAACGCCGTGTGGCTGAATGCATGGACAGGGACAGGAACAATGTGCCAGCTGTTAGCTTGCGCTTGTCCCATTGTGCCCCAGCCTTATGGATCTTTCCGTATTTATAGCGTCGCTGCGCTTTTCCAAGGCCCTATGCTCGACCTCGTCGACAACAATTGGTCTTTTTAATTGTTTTTAGAGTGATATAAGAAGGCTGGTTTTATAGACATACTGCACAATTCTCGAGTCGAGTGGAATTTGCAGAATTCTTGGCAATCGAGGGAGCCCCGAGCCGGGAACATGACTTAGACGTATTTTCGGAAACCGAGATGCTAGAGCCCTCCCTCTCGAGCAATATACGCTGAATGATATGCATGTACCACGAGAGAATTTGAGTAATAAAAACTCCCGTGCGGTCATTGGTCATTTCCCTACTAGAAAAGGTTGATGCTTGAGTTTAAATGAAAGGTTGTGACTCGCAAACACTCGACATGTCTGGACTGGACTTTGTAGTATTTGCCATCAAAACCGCCTTTTGTCTTTGAACCAAATTCTCTCTTCAAGTTCTGGGTCTATCGAATCTGGTAAATGGCAAATTGTGTTTTCTTGGAAGCTGGTAAAATTAAGCGCGATGTGCAAGAATGCGTTTTTCTTGGTATTTGACGTGAGCAAATGAGTTTAGAGAATGTGGTGGTTTTACTTTTTTTTTGAAGGGGATCGGTTGTTAATTGACCGGAAGATTCCTGGTTCGGATTTTTATAGTGAAAATTCTGGCTTTCAATTGTGTTATTATTCATCATAGCAAAATACTTGAGGTCTTCTGAAACCTAATCATGTGGTGGAGAAAAACACTCGATAACCACTAAGGTGTTTTGAATAGTGTTTCCAAGAAAAAAAAAGTACAAGAGATGAGATCTCATCGGGCGCAAGCCGTGATGCCAACATGCCAAGAGCAGTCGAAATTCCAATATTTGCTCGGTTCAAAGCCATATAAAAACCTTCATAGTTCCACTCACCTTGTATCACTTTTCATATCACAAATACGCTTACACTCTTTTTCCTAACTACGACAACAGCTCAGCACTGTGATGACTAGAAGAGTCCAGAGAGCATAGACCAATACATTCAAATTAGCTTTCAATCAACCAATCAACTTCGGATCTAGTCGACATGCTTTACGACTGAGTTATAAGCTTTCGATAACTAAAAATCAATAATATTAAATGGTAAAACCTTGGCTAAACGCACCCTCCATTACTCATAAGTAAAAGGAGAACCGTGAAAGTGCTGGCACTTGCGTACCAAAATTAGTATGAAAATCTATGTGTGAACATGAGGGCACCAGGTCCCAATGAAAAATGATGAGATTTTGTAGAGCAAACCGCATCTAGGCCCATCTGCCCAACAAAGCCATGATTCCGCATCCGAAACACATGCAGAAGTAAGCCTGGAGCATACGCTTGGTTCCACCAGCACCCTTGAACTCGCCCGAGAACAAGAACTCGTGTGCCATCAACTCAATGAGGCCAGTGTACACCAAGATACCGGCGGAAATCGAGTCGAAAACACCGTTGGTGATCAAGGCACGGGCAGACTCAGGTGGGTACGATTCTCTCACACCCAACCCAATGGCAATGGCAATTGGCGTGACCAACGTGTAGCCGAGGGCCAAGACCCAGGGAGTCCACCTCTTGTCCTTAGGCCAAACCGTGGCGGCAATACGCGAACCCAAACCCAAACCCTCGAAGGTCTGGTGGAACACAATGACAATGTACAACGTCTTGAACTCGTCTCCGGACACAGCCAAGGTCAAGCCAATAAACACAGAGTGGAAAAGCACACCGAACTCAAGCACAAACACAGCCACCAACTGGCCAAAGTACTGCTCCTTGTCTTTTCTGCTCATTGGCGTGCCCAATACCTCCATATCCTGGTGGTCAGCAGCATGTGAAAAGTGGGTGGGGTACTTGCCGTCGGCGTCTGGGGCATTTGCTTTGACCACCTCGCTGGAGTTGTCATCGGCAGTGGCATCGACGTCTTTCTTCACGTATGCATTTTCGTCTCCGAAATGAGAGTGCGTGTGTCCTTCTTCGGATTCCCCAGCAAGCTTCTTGTCGACCAATCTGAACACAAGAAGCTCAGAGAGGAACAAGAGGAACAAGGTGACAAGCATGATTCCAAACGCATAGGGGTAGTTCTGCCACGCCTCGCCCAAACACTCCTCTGACAAACTCTCGTTGGCTGGCTGCAACAAGTGGATGAAAGCAGTGGCCACAATGACACCAGAACCAAAGTACTTGCAGAAAAAGAAGACCCAGCCGGGCATTCTGATGAAGGAGTATCTGGAAGCCAAGATGGGGAAGAAGGCGCCGAATCCGGACCCAACAAGGATCACGAAGACAGACGAGATTCTTGCACCCATCAACCCATTGTAGTCGTTGCCGGTCTCGCAAGTGTCTCTTCTGACAATCTCAGCGAGTTCTCCGATGAATTCAGACATGGCGGAGGTATGAAGGAAAATGGATTTGTTGTGCTGAAATTTGACAGAGGTGGTGGACCTGTCAAATATTTATAATGCCAATGAGATGCAAACAGTACCTGATTAACCACGGCAGTCACAGGAAAAGTTTTTATACTTGCAGCGTGCAGAAACGAATATGCACGAGTGGGTCTTTATGTGCAACGATGCCAGAAATGCAACAAAAAAAAAGAAAGAGAGATGACGAAGAACAAAACTCTTTTAAAAAAATATCAGGTGGGTGAGAGAGCCAGGTACTCTCTGGTGCATATTTGGTGGAGGTGCGCAGCTCGTAATTCCATATAACCACCAGGGTGCGAAGACCTGTGCTAATAAAAAGCCGCAAGTAGGACTGGCCTTTTGGCGCCCCGCATAACCACGCTGGTACCCAATGAGCTACTAGGTAAAAAAAAAAAAAAAAGAGAGGGAAAAGGGAATGTAACTATTAAAAAGGTTTAAGGCAAAAAAAACTGGGCATCCTGCCAGGTTTGAAGCTTTGAGTTCTCGTAGAATTTGCGGTAAGCGTACTTTCCACGTGGGTCAGCAAAGAATGTGTCATAATTTTTTCTTAGTTTTATCAGGTGTTGGTCCACGAGTTGGCTCAGGAATCTTAATCTTAAGCCCCCTGCGGTCTTCCTAAAATTGCCTCAGATTCTCGAGACTGGGAAATCATGTAAGGCGGAATCTGATGGGAGTGTATGTGGAAGCAAGAGAATGAGATCTGATTGGCAGTACTCCAAAAATTGAGAGGAAAAAAATAAAAAAATAAAGAAAAAAGAAAAAAGAAAAATACCCTGGAGGTTATGCTAGTTCCCTGCTGCTGGTATCAGCCGTGCGATGGATCAAGTAGATGTTTAAACTTGGCTGGCTAACATAGTCAGAAGAATCAAGAAATCAAAAGGCGTTCGCAACAAAATTCAGCAATTGGTAGAGAAAATGCTCTTTACCCAATCTGTAGAGTCATTTGATATCTCATCTGTAATTATCGGCCGTATATATTTAAGGTTTGGGCCTCTCTTGATTCTCCATTTTTTTCTCACTAATTGTAGTGCGACTTCATTCAGGGACTCGGTCGAGAGCCAGTCTGAATTGTGTCCAAGTGCAGGAACTCCGAATGCCGCCTGCTTATATCCACTATTTCTTCGACTTTTTTCTAGTAAATTGTTTATTATTTTTTTTTTTCTTCTCATTCATGCATCACAGAAAGTCATCGCTTGCCTCATCCGGATCTCGCCACCTCTTGGATGACAGACCCGTTGTCGGGTTCGGCGAAAGAACTGTGTGTATTATTAAACGCACGCACAGTAGCTTATGCAGAGGCTCTCGGATCGAGCCGTGAAATGTATTTTCAGTCTGCCTCTTCTTAATTGGAGACCTATATTTCTTGGTAACAGATACCTCTCAATAGATAGTGTGCACGGATAACATGTTGAAAGCTCAAAATGTCAGTCAAGCTTCAAAACTCTTTCGATCAACCAAACGATGTCTTCTCAAATACTCTGTTGCTCTTATGCATTGTGCTTTTACATGGTGCTGCGTGGTTGATTATGTCACTCTTTCTCATATGCATAAGCTACGGTCTCGGGAGCAATTGTCAAAATATATGCATATAGGCGTGAGGTCGAATAGGCATTTGTGGTTTGTATCGAAAAAATGGAAGTCTCTTTTAGACCACAAATAATTGTATACTCGAATGACGAACATGTCTCTCCGATCTTGATACACCGTCCCTAGATAGTATCAACTTTCAAATAAGTTGTTTATTCGCTCTTTTCATTTTTGAGAAAAAGAAAAGGTTCTCTTGTGAAGCGATGACCAGCTCATGAAGAGTGCATGCGCTTTTCACATACGAGAAGCGTTGCTGGGATACCGCCAGAGCTAGTCGTTGCTATTGGAAACGAGTTGTAACTGGTTTGTGATTGATTTGAAAAAGCATCTACACAAAGTTCAAATAGGCCATTTATGAGGGTGTTTGTGTTTTGATCTGATCGAGTGGTCAGAATTCCACTTCTGTTTGTCGTTAGGTAAATCCATAAACCGTATAGAAAATATAGGTTCGGGCCACTGCATGATTCCCAACAATGTATCTCTTGATATGTCCGAAAAGTTCCTTCGGGAAGGTTCAAGTAGCTTTGCTAGAGTATTACTTTTTGATTATTTAACGCTAATCCTCACTCACGACTTGGAGAACTTAGTTCATGTCCTGAGCGTAGTATGTTGCCTTCAGTTTTCATGGTTAGCACCTGATCAATTTTTTTTTACCTCGACAAAATGCTAAAGCGTTTCCTCGAGTTTGAGAATAGCTACTTCACGAAGCCATAGATAACCCTAGTCATCACGGACAATATCAACAATTGATCTGGTGGGTCAATCTTACAAAAACAAGCCATTAACTTGAACCCAAAACACAAGAGAAAGCCGAAGTATAATTAAATAGCATCGGTCAAGCAAAAAGTTTTCTAATGCAAAGTTTACAGAAAGAGATTTTCACCTTCCCAATAGTTGTACTTGAAGCCAACAATTACCGATCTCCAATGAGCCTGAAGCTTTCAAAACACTGCTTTCTTAATCAAACCCACGAAGCTCTAATCGAATGGATACATAGTCATTGACAAAGCTAGTCGAGAAGGAATAGCCCTGAGCAACAAATCAAGATACGACTGCCAAAGTACTCTCCGTTAATTATCTAACTTTTATGTGTTAAACAAAAGCACGCCGATCCCTGGTCTAAACCAATATTCTATTCTATTTAATTATTTGACAGTTCTTTCACTATGAACCTTTCTTCGTCACCTCAAAACTTGCACGCCCTGAACTTGACATTACACCAACGAGCCCATACCCATGCACCCACACAAGCCACCGAAACACAGCCCTCGAAAACAATCCACATCTGATAATCGTGCTTAGAACCGTTGTTGATGACGAGAGACGTAGAGTACATTCCCAAAACAATCAAAAACGCCAAGCAAAAGTATAGCACGCCGTAGTGTTTGCCAAAGGTCAGAGCAGGACAGATCTGGCCCAAGCATGCCGCAATTAAACTAAGCACTGCCGAGCTCAGAATTCCATAAAGCACAGTGAAGGCATAGAGATAAGGGAGACGCCCGTTGGATGGGGTGAGGAGCACCCACACGAAGATCATCGAGAACACTGACGTGACAAGCATCACATTAAAGCGGCCAAACTTATCTGCCAAGAGCCCCGTGATCAAACGTGCAGGGATCCCACTCACATTGACGATTGTGAGCAAAAGGTATGACTTCAGCTCCGAGACTCCGCCGGCCAAGGCAAACGACGTCAAATACGTGAGGATGGTCATCGAGTTGAGCTCAGCCAAAAACACCGCGATGGTTAAAGACACAAACCGAATATCGCGGAGCGGGGCAAGGCTGGAAAAGGGCCGAGAAACAAGAGCTCGCCAGTTCTTGGGGCGTGAAGACTCCGTGGTCCCAGATAAAGCTACATTTGGTGCAGACAGAGAAAGGGGCATCGAGACAGCTGAGTGGGATTCTGTGATTTCGGCCAGACCCGGCATTTCCTCTGCTTGAACAGCATAGTCTTTTCTCTCACGGACCAAAACATTCGCCACCATCATGCACGCGAGGCAGATGAATGCCAAGATGCGCATGGCCCACTTGTAGCCCACGAGCATGTACAAATTTTGGAGCATGATGACAAAAACAGAGGATCCAATAAGACCACCCACGGTAGCGGTGGAGCACGCCATGGCGCGCTTTCTCAAAAACCAATGGGACATCACGCCGATCAAGGGCGCCATGGCCAAGGACGTTCCCAAAGCAGTCAAGATTCCAAACGATAAGATGAACTGGTAGAGCTCCTTCAGCTCGGCTGTTGCCATGAGGCCTATAAACATGAACGCAGTACCTGAAAGCATGAGTTTCCGGGCGCCGTACTTGTCGAAAAGACCCCCGAAAAACACCCCGCCAAAGTACATTGTGCCGAGGTGCAACGAGAAGATCCAAGACACCGTGCTTGGCTTGTACAGTGCCAACTGGTGCCGGGAGACGTATGCTTCAATAGCTCCCATGCCGTTGGGAATCCCGAAATCGGCGATAAGGCCAACAAACGCCCCAAAGAGGACCAAGTACGCGTCCTGCCCGCCGTCTGGGAAACTCTCCGGGTTTGCTTCCAGAGAGTACATGATCAGCCCTCCGAGCCGGTTTTCCAGCGCCTGGTAAGTGGGGCCCTTCCGATACGAAAGGTTCTGGTCGGCCATAAACTCGCTTTCGAGCGGATGGTCCGTGTGGCGAGACGTCATCTCAATCACTTCGACGTTTGAGCCCGACATTGCAGATAGAGTAAAAAGGGTGCTGTAGTGACAGAAATGAGTAGCGTCTAAGGAGAAATGAATTGATTATGAATTTTTCTCGGAGAGCGTCTAAGAAATCGTTTGAAAGGTAGTCACTGAAGGCGCTTCTATATCGTTCAGAAGTTACTATCACAGGCACTTCTTGTCAATTGATCCAGTCAAGGATGATACCAATGGCTCGGCTTTTGACGATGTTTCTGTTTTGGAATCTGTGAGATAAGAGAATTCTTATTGCTCGAGAACCTAATTCCACAAGCTATGGCCAGATACAAAATAATATTCCCAGCTACTGAAAAGTCCAGATACGATGCGCTTAAGTTCCGCAAGTCTTATCGGCACTGGTTATGAGCCGTAATGGGCGCGTTGAACTCTCCGACGATCCGATCGCTAGGCCGAGATCCAATCTGTGCACACCGGCCTCGGGTTTAAATACTCCCTTAGGAGTCAAAATAAGTGAGGCCTAATGTCGAATCTTTTCGTCATGAGATTGATAATATTTTTGAGCCTATTTTCAGTTGAAGAAAAAGGGAGCTTGGAGTTTTCAGTTTGAAGCTGGGCAGGGATACATTTGCTTAATCACGCACTATATTTGGCCTCCTTGACTCATCATGCAGCCTGCTTATAGCACCAATCACAGGGTGGAAAGGGTTTAGGTGGAGGAACCTCAGAGAGCTAAATACAGAAATATAAGGAGAGATTTATGACATTGTATTTATCTTTTACAATTTCATGTCACCCTAGACAATATTCAATTGTAAGACGTTTGTATAATTTCAACCCCGAGACTCTAAGTTTTCGATTCGACATGCTGTTCCTTAAGTCTACCGCAACTAGCCGTGAGAATTTAACGTAAGGAAAAACTGATCCTGTCCTTACTTGAAGACTCGGGCACAAGAGGAAGGTGGAATGAAAGAGAAGACGGTCTTTTCATTTGAAGACTCGATCTTTTCAATGTAAGATCTACTGCTCTTCCGAAACTTGCTTGAGAGGTTTTCTGCTTCTTTAATGCCTCCCTTTCACTTAACGCTTTAAATTATGTCCGAGAACGAGCGCTAATTGCTTGTGGGGCCGGTCAGTACTTTGTATTTATTATCTAAAGGAATTTTTTTTGAAAATTCGAGAGAAGCAATATTTTTAAACAGAAGTGAGGTCCGAATAAAATACCATTTACCGGTCACTTTAATGTTTGTTCGCTTGGAAATTTCCGTGAAGTTTCATGAGACTGGAATTGGCTCATGCCACATTTTGCAAGCCTAATTTTGAGAAAATCCCCGATTTCAAAACAAATACCTTACATTTTCGCTGTCCAATGAAATGCATCTTTTGGACCATAGACAATAGAAAATTATAATGGAAGAATATATCTTCACTGCGGCACAACCTGTCGATCAATGCTCAAGGAAAGTATAGGGCTTTTCGCACATCCGCTACGAGCACAATCAGAAAGTGCCTTACAATTACAATAGGTCTCGTCCTAGGCATATTTGAGAATTTTGAAAAGCTTTCAGGCATTTGAATCAAACCCTCTGGCTCTTTTTCATAAGCCAAAAATTTCAAGCTATAAAATATGTCAATCATGGATATGGAAAAGCAACCCCTCACAGAGACTAGTGTCTCACCTGCGTCAGATACTGGCTGTGACCCAGAATTGTCACGCGACAGTCTGAGGTTTTTTGATGATTCCAGGATCTTGGATCTCGCCATATTTTTTTTGTCGACGGCTGCTTACTCCAAAGCACGGTCCAATGATATATATGCCTTTCAAGTTTCTGAGGTGGTGCTATTTTATTTGTATTTTGGCGTTATCCCAGCAAGTTGGCTCATCTTAAGATTTGTCTACTCCGTCATCTGCGTTGTTTACAATCCCAAAAAGACCCAAGAAGCAAGCAGTAGAGTGATTCGGTACGGGAGATGGATCTTTGAAGGGACATTGTGCGGAATTTCTATGGCTATCTTTTACGGGTTCAGCTCAATTCTTGGTTGGAAGAATTGCGGTGGAAGCTGTCTTATCCTTGTGTCAGTGCTTGGATTGATGTGGAAATTCGAAGAGTTTTAGGGGAGGTTGAGTGGATACTTTTTGGCACAGTGGGGCACAGTAATATTTATTTGTGGAGGCGATCAGGTTCCGATCTTTTGTTCAAAATTTGATAGTTGAAAGTTCTGTCTGTGCTTTTGTGAGGTTGACTGTGATCCATGAATACAGACCAGTGTCCTATGGTGAGCGTGACTCTTTTTCTGATGTGGAATAGATGAGCTTGATGGCTTTATACTTTAAGTATGAGAAAAACAACATCGTGAGTTCAGATTTGTTTTGCTCAAACATATCATATTTAGTTTGAGAGAAACGATAAACTACTTGTGCAGCCAAAGTTATTATACTCTACGCTCTTGAGTTATTGTCGTACAAAATACACAATCGTAGATTTGCAGAAGGAAGACACCACGCTCAAGATTCAGCTCTATTTTCAAGTTTCCAAGTCTTGAGATAGATATATGTGCTGCCACAATCTCACGGAATGAGAAGATATTTTGGCTAGGTGAGATCCGAGAAAAGGTCACAAAACTCCCGTGGATCGTCCGACTTGGTCCATGTCATTGGATCCTGCCGAAATAAAACATGAGGAAAAGAAATTCAAATTCAAGTTTGACACTGAACTGCTTCTGGGTTTCTCGAGAAAAGAAGATCATACAAACTTGGAATAATTGAGTAATGCTGGTTGTTTGCAGCCGTCACAGTATTACAATCTCTTCCGTGATAACCAAAAGGACTCATATCTATTAAATATACAGCATCTTTGACTCCGAAGAGATAAATAAAAAAAAAAAAAAATCGAGGTATCTGGCCTCAACCATGATTTGTTAGCTCCTCCGGAAGTGTAAGAGTAAATGCAATTGCACTCAAGAGGGACTATACTTAATATGCGACACGACATTAATTAGGTGACTAAGCCTTTACAATTACAATTCAGGAGCTTCATTACAAGTATAAATAAAGTTTGAGTAAAGCAAAAACTTCACTTATCCACTCGTAGTAACAATTTGCTAGAAAAGAGATCCCATTTTTGTAATACTGTAATCTATTCTACCCGGATGTTCTATGCACAACCACCTCGTCAATACAACTCTCCTTCATAATTGACAACTGTACCCCACAAACGGAAACAAAAAAAAAAACACTCACGCTGTTTTTTATCACAAGATGAGCCAGCCAACACTTTCGCCAGAAAAAAGACTCAAAGCTGCTAGAAAAAGATTTGAG
>JAJLZY010000323.1:0-12644 GCA_030564885.1 Metschnikowia kofuensis (nom. inval.)
AGACACCGCACACTCGTTGTAGAGGTGGGTCAAAAACTCCAGGCTCGGAAAATGTCCAAGACACAAATGACACTCTGATTGAGCCTCCGTATGTAAGATGTCATGCATAGGCACGTATGATCCATGGTTGAATAAATGAAGGGCGGTGAAGTCATTCCGCACCAACCATTCTTGTTTGTATAGTTCCTTCCAAAATTTTCTCCATCTTTTAGTTACGCTCACCTCAGGACAGACTTCAAGAAAGCGACCCGGCTTTATGGGTGGAAGCGCCTCTTGCTTGAGTCTGCTCAACGAGCGGAACAGTGTTCTTCGAGGTTTCGAAACAATATGACTTTTTTTGTTGAACCCGAGATCAATTTTGAATTTCTTCGATCACCGAGCTAGATGACCAATCACATTATTGCATTCACCAATCAATATATATTACAACTTGTCGGCTTCCTGCCTACTTGAAAATTTAGAGTGGTATCAATTCAAGATCTCAGCTTCTGTCTTCACTTCTTATATCCGCACGTCAAAACTGTATTCATCTATCTAAGTTCAAAAGCATTCCAAAAATCCAAAAATCCTAGCTGTGACTCAAGAGCCATACTATCGGCAAGATGAGTGTACATTGATACTCAAGATTCTAACTCGTAGTAAAATTTTATCGAGTATCACATAGTTTTCCCAATAATGTCAAGATATACCTCGCGAATTCGAGCACTCAGCTCAGCTAGGTGAGATGGCAAGTGCTCACAAGTCGCAAGTCAAGTCGCGTGCGCACGCAACAATGGACCGCGGGCGCGCTGCTACATGCAGTATCAGTATGTACATCTACACCCGAATAAGTCGTTAGGCGTTGTGCGACCAGCACTGGGCGCTTGCACCAAATGAGAACTCGAGTGGCCCCAGACCCCGAGATTTCAGCCTAAATTACCAGCTCCATATTCCAGGGCAAACGCACCAAAGGTAAAAAACCAGAACCACAGGCGTCATAAATCAAGTGGATTTACAGCATTTATATATATTTTCATGTGTTATCAGATTTTTTTTATTGAGACTTTTTATACTCAAAACTTACCAATTTTTTTTAATTCATGTAGGCTAGCACTTTCTTCAGAAGTCTGGGCACGCCCAGCGCCCTGGCGGTGGACTATTTATATTATTTCCGGTTCTGGCGTGCGACGCCTCAGTGTGCAGTGCGGCTGGCGCCATCTGAAAATTGGGCCTCGCAATTTCACCTGAGCCCGGGCCTCATGTAAGTCGGCACTAAGCACACATTCCCGGTATCTCACATTGTGAAACATAGCACAATCCAAATATCTTTGGGATTCGATTTTTTTCATACCATGTTCTCTGTACTTCGTATTACACGTCCAGGTTGCTTGATTATCTCATTGATCTCAAGCTCAGTTCCCTTCTACTTTTAATGGTAGTTACTCTTATACTGTGTCTCTTTATCTAGCATAACCTCCTCCCCCTTCTCTTCATTGAACTAATTAAGAATTTCTTCGTTCTGTCTCTCCCAGCTATACCAGAGTTATTTCAACTTTCCCTAGTTTTTTTCCCCCTTTTTTTCTCTTATTTTTTTTTTTTTTTCTTCTTCTTATTGATTTGAATTCCCCGTCTTTGTATCTTTACCTGTAGAGTAGACCCATTCCCTTTGCCCTTCTAACTTCAGCAGCCCTCGCCTTTTTCTTGCAAGCGATGTCGATCATATGTTTCTTCTGCGCAAAGGGCAGTCGCGCACACGCTCTGTATGAGCGGCCCACTGTGTGCACTGCTAGGCCCGCGGTAGACAACAAATCGTTCTGCTTTGGGCCTGCGCCGCCTCGATTTTTTCCCAGCCTCTCGCTTTTTCTTCGTCTTCTTTCCTCTCCACGTATCAGTAGCACACACTCGCTTGCCTCCGAAACATCTCTATTTTGACCAGGATCATCGGGATCCCTTAGTTGCACGGCTTGCTCACTTTCATTTCTATTTTTAATCACCCGCTTCTTCCTTTCTTCCGTGCGCTTTCCCGCCTGCCCAGATCATTCGCTTGGCTGCTTGGCCCATCACACTTTTGCCTGTCAGTTCCCCTTAAGGCTTAGCTTTCCAACACCCTCACTTTCGCTCCCGTCCGCTGATTTTTTATTGCAGAGTCCCGCTGGCACTTGCTGGATCCCGCCGACTCTTGCCAAGATCTGCCTGCTGACATTCGCAGACATTTGATTTTTCGATTCACCCCTGCCCCTCACACACCAATCACACCACGAACCATGCATTTCACAACACTACTGAGAACCCTACTATGGCTGAAATCGCTATTTCCGGTCTTTCTTGTGCTTTTGTCTATGGCGGCGGCGTCTATTCCACATCCAGGGATCGACTTTGCTGCCACCGGAGGCAGCATTGCCGTTTTGGGTGATTTTGACGGCCTTTCATTCTACAACTCTGCGAATGCCTCGTCTTTTCTAGAGCCGTCGCCTGATAATTCGCTGGCGCTATATCTACATAACGATACCGCGGGCACCTCGATGAAAATCGCGACTTTGGAGGGCGGCTCCGTCACCCAGCTTCTGCGTTTAGCCGCCGACTCGGCGCTAATCATGGGCACGTTTTCCTCCGTCAATGGCGTGAGCCACGCCCCACCAGTCATCTTCAACGTGACCCTGCGAGAAGTCACGCCCCTTTTCACGCAAAGCTCGGCCTCAAACTCGACCCGAAACTCAACCTCCTTAGAGAGAAGAGACGGGCCAGAAGTTTCGGGCACAGTTCTCACGACTTTCGTTGATGGAGACCTCATCTATCTTGGCGGTGATTTCGAGTTCAATAACACACACGGTGCGGCGGTGTATAGTTTGACGTCCCGCTCTCTTTCGTCGCTACCTTTCCGAGGATTCGGCGCAGACTCTTCCGTGAATGCTATAGCAAAATATCCGCCTGACCGCGACGATGGCTCGATCTTTTTTGGGGGCTCTTTCCACACTTTGGGGCTTCCTGAGCTCCTCATGCATAATATCTCTATACCGGGACAGAACACCACCAACTCCACCAACACGACCCTAATACAAGCCGAACAGCTTGTCTCCTTGAAACACGCTACTTTCAGCAGCGTCAACGGTGCCTCATCTAATGATGATAGCTCCGTCATTTGTCCCTCTTCCAGCAGTATATGGTCAGCCAACGATTACGGTGATGCGGAGTGGTCACTTGAGCTCCCTCAGGAGGTAAGGGGTATCACGCCGACAAAATTCAGGATCTATGTGCCAAACAATAGTCTGAGCGGTATCAAGTATTTCCGCCTTTATACTTATCCCAACAGCGGTATCATGAACTTGACTTACGTCGATCTCGCCACTAACAAGATTGCTTATTGCGATGCGTGGTGTCCGCTTGAGCTCGAAACCACTCTTCAAAGAACCGCCGATTTAAACGTGGAGGATGCCGAGTACTACTCTGATGACGACGATGTTTACGTCGATGAGAACGGATCCTTTTTTGTATACCACGATGCAGAAACGAAGGCAAGGAACGTGGGATACGGGCGCAATTTTCAAGAGTTTTCATTTGTCAACGATGTCATGGTAGACTCGCTTCGCCTTGCAACCCTCGGCTGGTACGGGTCGCGTGCCGAGTTCTCGGGGTTCGAATTGTTTCTGGACAGCATTACCGTCTATGGAAATGAGACTCTCAATGACTCGAGCTGCGGAGGCGAGTCCGCCGATTCCATCAATTCTGCTGTCGTCAATAGCGGCACTTGGAAGCCTGTGTCTTCTTTAACCGATTCAGTCATCAACAATGAGTATTCGGTCTCGGTCGTTGATGGCACATCCTCAATGACGTTGTATCCAAACATATCCTACGCAGGCTATTACTCCATTCTTTTCTACACTCCCGGGTGCTTGGCTGATGGCTCTTGTTCTCAGAGATCGAAGGTCAACGTCACGGTCACAGACAATCACGATCAGCTTCTTTCGACTAACGTCATCTATCAAAATAACCTTGAGGACAAATTCGACTATTTATTTTATGGGCATTTGAACGGCTCATCATCGACTGCTGGAAGAAACAAGATCCAAGTTGATTTCATCAGTGCAATCGATCCGAGTACCGCCGAACCATGGATGGTGGTGGACAAGGTAGTTGCCAACATAGTATCCTTAGATGAGTCCGTGTTATCGAATTCCACCAACACCACGACAAATTTCACCTCTCACTTCATCTCGACAATGCCTTTAAATGGTCTTTTTGAGTACTCGTTATCGAATTTCACCAATTTTTCTCAAGATTTGGTGTACGAGAAGAGAGACAACATAACCATCATCAAGGAGACAAACACTTTTGTGGGTAATTCAACTTTCAACCAGTTAAGTGGAAACTTCTCGAGCGATTCATCCATCTCCAATATCGTCTACTCGTCTGGAAGCAACCTGATCATTTTGAGCGGTGAATTATTCTCCCCGAATATAACCTTACTGAACAGCAATTTGGTCTCCATCAGCTTGGGCGGCTATAATCATACGGCGAATGACACGGATGTCACCTCAATCATCAAGCGTCAACTCCTGAAAAGAGATCAACAAGTTATTTTTGGGGCGACATTCAACAACACCGTTACCTCAATTTACAACGTGGACGGCGGTCTTTTGGCTTTGGGCGACTTTTCCGTTAGCGAGTCGGGTGGTATAAACAATCTAGCGGATGGAAACCAGTCCACTGCTCTGGCGAATAACTTTGCTCTCTACTCTGGAAATCAATGGTATTCATTCGGAAACCCATATTCTAACGACGTTTTCACACAATTCACCACCCTTTACTTGAATGACACTGAGTATTTTGTTTTTTCTTCTACTGATGGCAAATTCGTTTCATGGGACAATACCAAAAAAGAATGGACATCGAGCAAAAACAAACTCGACGTCAGCTCAGCGGTCACTCTAAACGACCAGCAACAGATAATAGGTGGCTCTTCATTCGGGGTCATGGATTTCTACGGAAATGATCAGGGCCACTTTTTGAATAATGACGAGTTTGTCAGTTGGAATATAAGTATCACGAATGGGAGCGTACTGTCATCTTACTACCTCAATAGTACTGTCAGTGTTATAGGAGGTAGCTTCACAGCGGACGAGTCCATCGAGAATGTTGCCTTGATCAGGAATGGCACCGCTGTTTCCCTCAACCAAGCACCAGAATGGGGCACAAACACATCTGTCACGACCCTTTACATAAACATGGATAGGGAAATCTTGTTTATTGGAACGGATGGCCCCACATCCGTCCGCAATTCAGATGTCAGCGGTCTCCTCGTATACAGTTTGAATAACGAGACGTTCTCTAGCATCCAGCCACCCGACCTCTCAACATCAGACGGCTCCCAGCTAGCTGTTAATGCTATGGCCCTTTATGATCAAAGCTCTCAGCTTTTGGTTGGCGGCAACTTTGACTACGCTGGATCCTTGGGCTGTGAAGCCGTGTGCTTGTATGACATCGTGAATACACGTTGGAATAGCCCCTACTCAAGCTCCCTGTCTGCTGTACTCTCTGGATCCGTGACGGATGCCAGATTCATCTCCTCGGACTCGATTCTCCTCAGCGGAAACTTGACATATAACAATTCGGCGTCGAATTTTATTGTCTATGACTTTTCTAATAATCAGTTCTCAGCAGTTGAAAGCAGCTTCAATGAAATTGGTGTTTCCGAGCCGATTTCAAAGTTTATAATCAATGGCGACACCGACGGTTCGTTAGATGCAAGGATAAACGCAATTGGCTCGAACTATGTCATAGGATTTAACGGAAGCTCGTGGTCGAAGATCGACAGCGGTATCGAATACACCGATAAAACCAAGCTCACCGACTTGAAGCTAGTTCAACTCAGCCAGAAGAACTCCAACAATCAGAATCAAACACATTTTGATGACAATCAGGCCCTTTTGGTGTCTGGAACCTTCAATTTGACTGGATACGGAACAGTGAATTTGGCTTTGTATGATGGCACGAGCTGGGTTCCATATGTGTTTTCTCTGAAAAATTCGAGTTTTGGTCATTTGAACTCATTACTTCTTGAGGACCTATACAAGTCTCAATCATCCAGTGACTTCAAGACTAAAAATAAACATATGAGTGTCGGCCAGGTTGTCGGCGTATCTTTGGCCTGTGCACTCGGGTCAACAGCATTTCTCGGCTTGTTGTATGCGATACCGATCCTCCTTTTGATGAAAGGTTCTCAAAAGAAGGAAAGAGTCGACCAAAGAATACACGAGGATGAAATGATGGATATCGTGAACCCACAAGATCTCATACACGAGATGGATGCCCAGAAGAACTACTAGGGGCAACTTGGTATATAATGAATAAAGGATCAAGCATTAGGCCTAGACGCGCCTAGTTAAAATCAGTTGAGCGCAAAAGCAGCGAAGCACGTAGACTTTGAGCTGAAAGGCTCGGCTGGAACCACGCTTTCTGGTCTGAGCAATGAGCAAATCGATTTCCAGTTACTTCGTAATCCTTATGACAGGAATTTATGCATAAGTGTACAATTTCCTGTGCTCCATCGATCAGAGCCTCAAGTTGTCACTATAGTATTAGCGTCACAAGGGTGGTTTCAGAAGCAGCTGACTTCAATCACATAGCTGATGTTTAGCAATGTGATCACTATCGGGATCCGGTGCAAAAGGTTGGAGGCTTATAAAAATTTAGACCTAACCAAATCCCAACTCGCAGATCACATGGTTAAGAAGTACTTGGCGGTATCAAAGCACGAAAAGAACTGCATGTCTCGTTTGATTTCTGAACTATCCACAGTGAGGAAAAAGGTCTTTCTTTAATGGGTATTTACTCAAAACATAATTATGATATAGACGGAGCGGTTTGCTAAGTCTCAACATCCGATGGCTCTGCAACTTTAGGTTTCTCATACGCTTGAATTAATATCGAATACCCGTCAAACGCTTCACTTTTTACTTCATGATTTGTGATACACCGTGATACATAGAAGCGAAAGTTCCACTAATTGGAGAATTTTTTCTTCTTTTTGTCTGATTCATCTGTTTTTAGGACTAAAACTATAACGAAATTGTATAAAAACTGTAACATAATTGTATGGAAGCTCTAACCAGCTCCCAAGAGACAGTGGAGTTTGGCACGTGAGCTTGAGCTTGTCTATATGAACATAGATGCTGCATTTATTGCGGGTTATCTCCTACTTTAATGAGCAAGCCCTAAAACAATTATCTGCCAACCTTTACTATATATTAAACTAGGGCTCTGATTTTGAAAAAAAGATGCGGTGGCTCAATGGTAGAGCTTTTGATTCCAAATCAAAGGGTTGCAGGTTCGATTCCTGTCCGTGTCAGCCTTTTTACCTTTTAAGGCGAGGGAGACCAACTGGATTCTACCGTCTTTTGACTATTTTTTTTTTTTTGACCCAAAAGTCGAGTGAATCAATTTATTTTGTTTCTCTATGTAAGGCTATCAAGCTGTGGGTTCTTCGCGATCAGATATTGCTTGGTTATCCTCGTCGTCGATGTCAAAGAGGCGGGCATCGGCCTCTGTTGGTACGCTACTAGTGAAGTCATCGAACTGATCCGGCTCATCATCGACCTCAAAATCCACTTGAGCGGCATCTTCCAAATCGTCCTCGTAATTGTCCTCGAAGTTCCCGAATAACTCGTCCTCATCATCTGGCACCCGCACATAGTCTCTGCGGCCCGGTCTACGGCCGAACGCTATTCTGGCGGCGTTCTCGAGCAATTTTTTGTCGATTCTGCGAATTGTTTTGACTACAGCCACGATTCCAGCAATAACCACGATTCCGCCTCTCACCACCTTGTTCACAGCGACGTCGACCCCGTTTTCCTCAATCGGCTGAAAGTCATCATCGTCGTCTAACCTTATTTGTCCGAGTCTTGCAAAGCCACCATTTCGCTTGATACCCCTTTCGTAAACAAACCAAACTGTTCCAATAAACACAGCACTTGGAAGTAGAATGAGGAGCAAGAGTTTTCCGAACGTGAAATTGCGGCCATGTTGTTTGTTGAACTCCTTTTCGTGCCCTGGACAAGGGCGTGCGTCCCAAGAATCGTAAGTTTTACCACCCACGCATGTTGACAATGGGATTTTGCGGTAGCCAGTAGGTTCAAAGTACTCGAATGTGTCAGGCTTGCTACACATTTGCTCCTTTCTGTCTTGTGGAGTCAAACCTTTCACGAGCTTACAGGTCCCGTCTGAGTCACGTGAATAGTTATAATCACACTCATAGTCTCTTCTGGTGCATGTGCAATTCTTGACAGTCTTCATACCCTGGCTGAGAGGCGCAGCTCCAATGAAACAGTCATTGTGTCCTTGAGCTCTTCGCAAATAGTGCGATTCATGGCCGAACAAACAATTGTCAGCAGACTCGGGATGGCGAGGAGTCCAGTATTCGAAATCATCCTCGAGTGGGTTATCCAAGTCAATTTGACATTGTCTCTTGTAAAAGTTTGTGAAGTCAAGAGAGTAAGCGAGGGTTGAAGAGGCGTCCGTCCCGTCCTGTGCAAATACAACAAACTTTCTAGCAGTGTCCGTAGGCACAGTGGCCAAATCTTTGACGTATACTTTCTTATCGGAAAATTTGTGAGTCTGCCAACTGACTCCGTCGTCCACAGAGAAAAGGAACTCATCTGTTGCCTCGACTGCATTAACCAAAAGCAAGATGGTCCCCCGATCTCCGTATTCCCACATGAAAACACCTTTACTTATTTCCTTCCAAGTTACTCCACCGTCAGCCGATATGAATGTGGCTGCTTCCTTGTAAGATTTAAGTGATTCACCGACATTTCCAACACCTATCAAGAACCCGATCGCGGACGAGGAAGAAAACGTGTCTCTGAAATCAGGCCTTTCTGTGAAGCCATGTAAGTTGAGAGAGCACTTGGAAAGCGGACTCCCGATGCAGTCATACTTCTTGCCCTCGGAATCCACCGATGGGGGAGTCAAGTAAGACCACTGACTGCCATCGTTATATGATATTTGGGTTCTGAGCTCTTTTTTGTCCCTGCTGCCCGGGTTGCTCACGGTGTTTGCAATAAGGACTCCCTCCAAAATATCGATTCTGTCATAGTCGACGAATCCTTTCTCGTCTCTGTTCACGTTATCTAAAGACAAAACGTACGATGTACCATTGGAATTAGACTTGAGAATGGCACCCACCTCTTTTCCTTGCAGCCTGTCAGTCGTCAAATGAAGGAATACTGAGTGACGGTGAGAGTCTAGAATTGTGTATGTGCTTTGAGCCTCCACACTGAAATCACTAGGGAAATCTGCATCGGCAAATGTCGAACCATCAGAGGTGACTTTAAGCTGAAGGGTGCGCTCTTTCGTGATTGTTGCCACGAGAACAAAGTCTGGCTTTACTGCAAATGCTAGAACATTTTCAAAAAGCACGGTGGATGTTTGGAAGTAGTCAGTGGATGACACTAATTTCTGCTGGCCATCGCTTGAAGCAACACAATATATAAGGTTCTGCAGAGATCCAACCAGACTGGCAACGTAGTCACAAGTGCTAGCGCTAAGTGGCATCCGGTTGAAAGAAGAACCCCCGTTTTCAGTATAGTAGGGAATGTTGGTGAAACCCAGTTGATCAGCAGCCACGAACATAAACTTATTAGCATCCGTCGGGTTGAATATAATCGGCGGTCCAGACGTAGTAGGAATCCCAGGAGACTGCACTTTTGTGAATGAATTGCCCCCATCAGTAGAAAAGTATAAAAACTTGAGAGATATAAGCACCGCTGTTCCATCAACGGGCCCCACGAGAAAGAGCAAAATTTCGTCGTCTACCGGGACATTGACGAACGAAATGCCACCATCATTGGATGCATGCACAACGTTCTTGCTTGTGTGGACCAAAATATTGCTGGTGAGATTGGTGCTTTTCACGTAAGAGTACTGGTCAAATACTCCGTCAAATGTATTGAGTTTGACAGAAATAGCGTCGTCGCTGTAACTACCCTTCTCTTCCTCGATTGTCTTACAATCAAATTCGGTTTCGGCGATAAAGTTAGATTCAGAGCCTTTGGAGAAAGTGCAATCGTTACCTGCGATATGCTGCTGATGAGGCACTTTCACCTTTTTCTTATTGGAGGACTTGCACAACTCAGAGATTTTTTCTTTGATGGGCACGCAGGCTCCCTTTTCGGAGAGCCTGAAGTAGGACGAGCATTCGAAGTCAAAGGCAGAGCACTCACATGGCAGGCTCGACACCATCTTTGCATCAGGTTCAGGCTTCACAAGACATTGCGAACCTTGCTTTCTCCTGGAAAAGACTGTCTTGTGGCCTTGAACACAAGTTGGGCCACCAGCCTCTGCCGAAACACGAGCGTTCACATCCTCAAGGTCGTCTTTCCCGCATTTTTTCCCGCCAAAAGCATCTTTGAAATCGATAGAATATGCAACCGATTTCAGGCCCTTTCTGCCCATGACAACAATCTTTGTGCCGGACAAATCCGACAAAGTGGCCACGTCAATTGGAGTAATGGCATCCTCGAGTTCAAGCGTGGACCACAGATAGCCCTGATCCAAAGAGAAATGGAGTTTGTTCAGCACATCTCCAAATGTGGAAAGGGCCATGGCAACAACCACATTTCCTTGATCGGCGTACCCTATGATCATGGGCCCGTCTAAAGCGAGTTTCCACGAGGCACCGCCGTCACGTGAGACATATGTATCGACTTTCAGTTCGAAATTGAACGAGGCGCCTTTGGCACCCATGGCAACGATTATGTCAGGTGTTTGTCTGAAGAGGGGGATGATTCCGGCGCCATTTTCAGGTACAAAGTTCAACGAGCATCCGTTTTCGATCTTGCAACTATCGTCGCCCACGATTTTGAGCGGTTCCCAAGTCTTTCCGTCGTCAAAAGAGTATCTTGTAGGAAAGTCAACGCTAGTTTCAGCAGCCTTCACATCAGCAAACCACACGCCATCAACGTTCAGGGGACTTGTGGCGGAGAGAAGACCCACGTTTGCGATTTTGGTGAATTTAAGGCCGGTCGAGTCCGAAAAATAGATCACCTCCTCCTTAGTACGTCTCCCTTGATAGAACAAAGACAAGCGCAATGACAGAGGGGTCGACTTGAGGAAGATGATGGCGCCGTAAGTGAGCTCGAAGTCGAGATCTGCGCTGTTGAAATCTGCCGCGTCTTTTGAAACCACCAACGATACCTGCGCCTCATTGAACTTATCCTTTTTCAAGACCACAACCAAAAATGCCGACTCGACTCTCACATCGATGATCTCTCCGTTTTTGATATAGACGTGGTCAACGATATCGTGGCTCTTAAAAAAGTCAGAGGATTTGAGGAGGTTGGATTTAACAACGTGGCCAAAGGAGTTGACCTCGTTCTTTGCACAAAATAACGTCTCTGCTTTTGCCAGTGCATCGAAATCTGTTGTTGACCGGGCAAAAACACACTTTTCCACACCGGGAAGTACAAGGCTTGGATTGCTCTTGAACCCGTCTCTCGTGTAAAACACCTCGGATCCACATAAGGGCAAATGAGGACTACAGTGGCCGAAAGTGAGAAGGACGTAATCCTTGTTGGCCACATTGACGTTCACAGTCACAAAATTCCATGAAGACACAGGCTTGTTTTTGCCCGAAAAAATCTCGAATTGCTGCCACGACTTACCGTAGTCGTTTGTGACATAGTGTTTCGAACCTGCCGAAAATGCAAACGCTCTTTCAGGGAAATTGGGGTCCATTTCTAGAAGCACGGGCGGGTTTTCTTTGAACTCCAGCACCTCTTTCCAGGATGCACCGTCATCGTTGGAGAACGCCACCGACTTCTCGAAGACAGCCAACAAATTGGAAGATTTCTCAAAGTACGATATCAGCAACGCGGGCTTTTCATCCCAAACCGTCTTGCGTACCTCTGGCTTGTAGTCCTCGGCAAAGCATATCTGTAAGAAGACTAGTATCACCGCTAAGCCCAGGAAAGAAGCCCATTGGATGGTAGACTTCATGCTTGAAATATGAGGATGCGAGTGCTTCAAATTGGATTTATCGATAGGTAAAGATCAATCAACCGATCGGATCCTATGAACTTTTAGTGATTATGGATATATTTGTCAATCCAATCTTGACGAATATTATTGATTGGGGCCAACTCACCAAGGATGAACCTATCAATGTATGAGTGATACAGTGAAGGTGAAGATCACGTATATATGGATCAGTGAAGGTGAAGCTGATAGCGAATCAACTAATCAATTGAATAAAGAAATTAGCCCGAATCAATCAGATAAGAACTGAGCTTTGGTTATATCCACTCAGTGTTTTTTATTTTTGATCTGCTCACTAATCAATTCCACAGAAGCCCTTAACAATGGCACACTTTGACAGATTTAACGTCGATAAGTAAGAGGTACGTATTTAGCGGGGTCGCGGCGAGCACCCGAAGCGAGACCGTTTGACTCGGGGCGGGCGTAAAAAAGGAGCAAGGCAAGGCTTACGGGCAAGGCCGCGAAATAGTGCGTGAGCACGCCCAAATGGGCCCTTCATGGTCCGGCTGATTCTCGATATACTGTCGAAATATTGATATTAATGATGGAATTTTATTTCTTGTTTGATTGGGATAAATTCAGTACCTTTATGCATTTGCTAAGTTGGTTCAAAGAGAATTTTCATAAAGAAGATA
>JAJLZY010000324.1:0-12835 GCA_030564885.1 Metschnikowia kofuensis (nom. inval.)
GCAAGTATGTATTTGTGTAAGCGCGTAGCGGTAGCTAGGAGAAGGCAACCACTAGAGCGGAGCAGAGTCTGACTAATAAACGACACACCCACGCTAGTTCCTATTATTATTAAGAGTCTTCCTCAAGCCCGAATCCTCCCTAACATTCAGGTTTAGGCTGCATTACTACACATCCCAGATTCAATTCTTAGGTATCATTAGCCTCTGGATAATGTCATTTTCTAAAATGCTAAAACGACTTTGTTCGCTATCTAGGACTCAAATGATCATGCTGTCACTGGAGTATAAGTTTTCCCGGCAATTGTCAACCCCTTTGCACGAGATTTGAAGCCCTTTTGGGCGAGACGCACCCAGCTGGTCGATGACAAATTTTTAAAAAAAAAAAAAAAAAAAAAAATCCACGTTTTAACAAGGGCGTGCCAAAAGGGATCGCTCTAGCCATTATGACGGCGTGAGGTAACCCGAGCTTGACACTAGGTACGTTTTTTGGGAGCTGGTCAAGGGGTTTTTATAGTTTCGTTAAAAGTTATCTCCTTCAGTCAGATGAGTCAGACGGAAATGAAAAAAACAAAATCAGTGGGTCAATTCAGAGCCAGCATGAATTATGAGATTCGGGCCACATGTACTGAGCATAGATCGCCGAAGGCAGATTTCCTTTAAATTATTGAGCACATCAATACAAGGTTGATATTGTTCAGAGAGACTATAGAATGCATTTGCTGAAAAAAAAAGATCACGTCAGTCAGACAAAAAAAAGAAAAAAAAAATAAGAATCAAATCCGGTCGGATTCAGTAGCTCTTGCAGCTTTGGTTTCAGGTGATGAGACGCCCCGGCGCAAGTTAACTTCCAGCGATATTGTTTTTCAATAAATAAACTGAGAAGCGACATCATTCCTAGAAGCTTGCTATCTCAAAGAGAAAACTTATGATTCTTCTCTTCTCAAAACCCCCACGTTTCATCCCTTGCGTATTCAAAATGGTAGCACTTGTTCATATTTTTGAACGACAAAGATACGGTCCATGGTCAGCTCGTATATCAGCAGACAGTCAACTGACTGAAATATAGCCCTTTGAGGTTTATCTGTTTGAAAGGTGGACACCATGATCTACTCAAAGCTCCATTTTCTATTTGACTCTGTAGGTAATCACTGTTGGACAGATGAAAGTAAGCGCTTTGAGAAACATGAAGACTCTGGACAGCAACTTTCTAAAAGATTAGCCCGAAAAGATATGACTTCTAGATTGAAAAGAAAAAAAAAAAAGATTTATTTTTTGTATTTAGGTTCATAAAAGGCAATCTCACTACAAATCCCTAAGGGATTTCAGCTCGTTGACACCAGGCATCGAGAGAAGTGAGAACCACCGCATGTCATATGTTGATGGGGTGTCATATAGTCATCCTCGGTAAACTCAAGTACTGGTCTCAGAGTCGGCAATCTCATGGATTCTAGAGGCTGGGAACAGTGGGGCAAATTGATTGTCCACGGTCTTACCGCTCCACCAGTCTTCAACTACAGACTTGTCGGCATTCTTGTAGAAATGAATGAACTGGTAGACGTCGTCTTCATTTGCGGCGTCGATAAAGTTGAAAAGCTGGGCCAAGTTCTCTTCTTGATCTGCTCTTTTAGCTTTCTGGCAAGGCGTTGGACAAGGGTTAGGATGTGGGCAAGGTGGTGGTGGAGCAGGCTTTGGCTTGCAGAACAACCACCAGAGAAAACACCTTTTTCCAATGGCATTTGAAGCCACAACGTCCTTGTCGTTTGGTTGAACTGGAGAGGCGGCGGCAAGGGCAGCAAGGGTGAGGGTGAATGGGACGCAAAGCTTCATGGTTGGGTTTGTTGGTATTGCAGTTTACTCAAAGGATGATGAGACTGGATTGATGATGGAAAAAACTCATGGACTACCGGAAATCTCTGGCTTCTTATATATTCGTTTTTTATGCTCTGGTCTACAGACATCACATGCTGGGTTGTTTGTGTATATCAGTCAAATGAGGAGTAATTGGTCGAGAACAGTCTTTTTTGGGGATATATCATGATATTTTCAATTTTGTTGAGTAGTCATTGCTCCCACCGGCGCTTCACCGCATGATGTGGCCACATGCTTTTCACCCTTTTCTAACGTGTTGTGACGGGGCGGAATGGTCTTTGAAATCATATTAAAAGGCTACCCAAGAGGCTTGTATCTATTTCTTGTGCAGAGTGCGGTTGGTTCGAAAGCTTGCCTCAGAATTGCTTCTTTCATTTCAGTCGGAATGAGAAAACAATGTTTATTCCACAGCAATTAGTTTTGTATGACCAAGTCACCATCACAATTTGTGGTCGAGACGGCTGCTTCAATTGGTGTCACAGGATGGTTGAGGGGGCTAAAGGTGGCTTCTCACATCGCCTAATGCACTTGTAAGCCTTTGTGATTACGGAATGTGATTGAGAAACGATTACATTGGGTGATATATTGATTATTCGTCATGCAAATTCCGGAAACATGCACAGCCCTTCCCAGAAAGGAGGACACTTTTCAGACTTATTTCACTTGGGATGTCGACAAAATTATCCCCTGGTGAGACACTCAAAAGAACTTTGTGAACCATGTATTGAGAAAGGGATAAGCTTGAAGAGCATCCTAAGTCAGATGAAAATGCGTCCTATTGGGTCAAGACGGTGAAGATGTTACAGTTCTAGCAATTTTGTGAGACAAACACATAATTCTGTAGTCTATTTTTGGATCTTTCCCTTTTTTTCTTTCGAGTGAAAAAGAACATGCATTCTCCTCAATAGAGATCCCTTTCCCCTCATTGTCAAACCAGCCACCTCTTCTGGATCGCATGATCAAAGTCGCTTCTGTTTGTAGACTGATGGGTTTGGCTTACACATGCTTAGCCAGGAAAGATGTTTTTAAGGCGGGAGTACATGTGAACACCTCCAAGCCGTTCTTGGCGTGGGTTGCGTCTGGTGAACTCAAAGTTTATTGCTCCTTAAAGGACCACCCCTTCAAAGAGAATGAACATGTTCTCTCACGCATGAGCTGATGGCTTCTTTCAATAAATGTATAATGGAATCTCTGCTAACTCTCAAAGGTCAAAAAAAAAACATGAATTCAGAACCCAAAGCCTCTCCTTCTTGCTAGTCTGAAAGGTACTTTGGTGTTTGAATCGAGGCTCAAATGGCTGGTGAATTTCTCCAGAAGGGTTATGAGTGAAGCCCTGGCCGGGTCGTACCTGTAGCCCGATACCATACATTGGAGACTTTTCTCAAGAAAAGAAGCTGCAAGCTGCAGCCTTTCCCGAGTTGGACTCTTTTTATTATTCTCGCCAACTATTTATCGCCCTGCTTCAAGAGTTCTTTAACAATCTATTGTAAGGGTAAGAATCCAAAAATGCCACTAAATGTATTCTTTGATGTCAAAATAACATTGCGTGGCAGTAGATGATAGTCAGTTAGACACTCATTTATCCTAAAATTGTAGTTACGATACGATATACGTTTTCATGAAATCCCCAGGTGCACGGCTAAAGATGCACATCCAAACCGCACTCATGATGCCCTCTAAATTCTTGGCACTGCTGTCTCTCGCCACACGTTAGCTGTCAGTTACGGCCTCAACAGTAGTTGAGGGGAAATTATGACAAAAAGGAAGTGAAAGATAATACGGGAAGACAATTCAAACCGACTGTATTTAGAAGATTTTTGCAGTGTCTAAGTTTCGTCCATTTATGAAAACTTCTGGTCACCATCCAATCTCGTGAAACAATAAATGAATTTAATTTCGCCCTTCAACACACTCTAAAAAAGGCACTAGAATTGTTTTTGTGGTCTCCGCTTTCGGATTTCGCCTCAACTTGCCCCTTTCCAATTTGGCAAGTGCGTTTTCTACTTGTTCAGAAATGTGGCAATTGAAGCCGTGCTTGCGCTTATCGGCGACGCCTCGGCAGCCGGTTCGGGCGGGCTTCTACAGAATCGTACAATTTTTTCTCGAAGCTTCAGGCATGTGTACCTTTAGAATTGACAGGAAGTCAACGAACAAATATTCCTTGGCGCACACGGTCAGTGTAAAGGGCCAGAGATTTTAGTGTGATAAGCAGAAATCAAGAGCTGAATAGACAATCATATATTCATGTTATATTGATCAAATCACGGAAAGAAAATCTGAGTGTGTATAACAGTTTGAAGTTAGATGTGCGGATCACAAGAGGTGGGGTAAAGACTCGCCAAGGGCGGTGGCTGATGGAGCAAAGAGCTCATAACCCAGTGGCCCCTGCTTTGTCGGGTTATTCGTTATACTTTTTTTTCTTTCTTTTAATTTCATTTTTCTTGAATCATTTCTTCCTTCCACTCGCATTTGTCATATTCGGACCTCCTCCTTTTCCTTTTCCCCCACCTACTTTCCCTTATTCATGCCTCTTCACGCTTTTGAAAATCACATGTCTTTGAGCGTCATAGCGCCCACGCACAGAAAACTTATTGGGCCTCGAATGGAATAAATGTGAATGAATCTTGTGTCAGTGCTACTAGAGAGGGCCATTGCAGATGCGGGGAAATGACGTTTACTGTTGCCCTTCCAGAGCCTGTCATGGGAGGCCGAATGCGGGCTGTGGATATAGAACCAAGACGTAGGAAATGGCGCTTACATTTGTGCGCATTATATCTTAATTTATTTGTAGTCTTCTAGCTTCTCTTTTGCCTCGCTCGTGTTTTGTTTTCGGGTTTCTCAAAAGCCTATAAAAGATGCCTTTATTTACATCTACTTGGAGAGCCTCTGAAGGAACTGTATTGATTCTAATCAGTGGGTCAAAGCCGAATGGGTCGGGCAAGTAGGGCAGCCCGGCAAGGGCCTCCATTGTGTGTTTGTTCTCTCAAGAAATCCATGATTTGCGGCCATATAGGGGGTCAAACGGTGTTGCAATCCATCTACCATTCTCGATAAATTTGGGTTAAGCCTGGCTCTGGGAATTTTCGTGCAATGAGAAGTTTTTCAGCCGCAGGCTCAAATTCGGGCAAATAAAGTAATATTGACCACATTACCTTGCAAAGTTCACTGTTCGCTCGTCATATTGATGAACTTAAAAATCTTTGAACACCGAGTATTTCTGTCGTTGAAATTATTTGGGGAATTGGCATAATGAGCCTGTACGCGTCTCTACTTCCCTTCAATTGGTGGCTTCGATGAGGCTTTGCGAGAAGGTGGGGTTTCACAGTAGTCTTGACAGTCTTATATTTAGTCTGGTAAGTGATTAAACAAATACTTCCGTTCGATCAAGATTGTCCTTTTCGTAGAAAGCAGGCAAGCGAGGGAGCAAACAAGAAAGCCGCAAGTGAAGCTCTTTTCTGCGTTTAGTCTGAGTGTAGTGCTGATCCAAAATTATTTTAGCCAGTTTATTTGTGATAAGCGGGCCTGACTCAATCGAGTCTAGATCTGAGAGCCCGTATCTACCCTGAGAATAGACGACACGTCAGTCCACCGGTTATGGCAAGAAACGGCATCGAGATATCCAATTTCACAAGGTCAATATTACGCTATGTGAATTATTTGTTTGACTGAAGAGGCCCTCAGAATCTAGTAATTCACGTTAAGACGGCTGTTTTGCGCACAAGTGGTTCATATGTGACTGCGATGCATAGTTGAAGGAATCTATGGGGTGTGTTACTCGATTTTCTAATTGTTTAAGCTAGAGCTGAGACAAGCGCAATTCCATAAGTACACTCAAATACACTTATCAAAACATCACTGATCTCGGAAGAAGTCAATCAAGTCGGAGTACGAGATAAATTATAACAGTAAATCCGCAAGCAGTTACTATGAATTCGGACCAGTTGGTGCCCAAGAATTTAAAAAATTATGTTGACTTTCCATAGAGATTTGTAACAAAGATTATTTATTCTGTAAAGTTACGAATCGACTGATGGGGATGACGTATGAGCTGTCATAATCTCAGGTTCAGTAAAACACAGATATCGACAATAATTTAATACGTCTTGACTTCAGTATATCACCACCATTATCGCTGCTAAACCGAGTTGAGTATTCACATGCAGATATCGAGACTTTAACGCTTCTGAAAATATTTCTTTGAGAGGTTCATCACAACTTGATCACGTAACAAAAATGAACATAGTTCTAGAATAACGTGTAGCTATCTTTATGACTACAATAGTAAATAGAGCTAATGAAAAAGCTGAAGAATTATTACAAATGAATTCTTTATTATACAACCCTCTAATATAATGTTTAGATATAGGATCATAACGGTAAAATGCATCATAAAGTTTATCAAAGTAAACATTAATCTTAGTTTCCCTCTTTGTTACTTTGTGATTGCGGGGTTTCAGTATGTGCATTCTGAACGATCAAAGGAGGCATTTAAGGTGTGCCATTTACCAGGATGCCGCTACTACACCGAGATGCAAATGCCTATAGTGCGGCGTCTCATTCTCATGTGGCTATTTGAAAACAATCTTATTGGCATACTTAAGTCAAACTACATAAATCATGGACTCCAGGTCACTTGCTGTGCAAGAATCATAGACAGCAGGTCACGTGTCGTGTAGAAACATCCATCTTTTTTTTCACTCATGAGCTTGCATCGGCGTTGGCAATCTCGTGGATTTTCGAGGCTGGGTACAGAGGAGCAAGCTGGCTGTTGACCGTCTTTCCATTCCACCAAGCCCCGATGTCGGCCTTGTCGGCGTTTTTGTAGAAGTGGATAAATTGGTTTACGTCATTTTCGTTGGCTGCATCGATGAAGTTGAAAAGCAGCGCCAAGTTTTCCTCCCTGTCTTGGTCCTCTCTCTTTGTCTCTGGGTGAGTAGGCGAGGGGGTGGGGCATGGAGTGGTTGTTGTAGGTTTTGGTGGGTTTGGAGGATTTGGAGCAGGCGCTGGTGGGGGGCATGGGTTGGGCTTGCAGAACATCCACCAAAGCAAACATCTCTTTCCGACACTTACGGGGATCGTAATGTCGTTGTTCATTTCGGGCATGGGAGAAGCCACAGCTAAGGCAGCAAGGCCGAAGGTGAGTGGGATGGAAATCTTCATTTTCGTTGTGAGTTTAGGTGGGAAGTCGGTAAGAAGTCGTCTGGATCAGAATCAGACTAGATGGTGTGTGATGAACAGCAGAGGGAGCTTGATGATGGGATGGCAGACCCGTTTATATAGCATTTTCTGTTCTATTCTTGGTCACCACAGAACCTATCGATGCAGGGGTGTGGCTGTGTGAATGACCAGGTTTTGACTAGACATCGCCCTTCTCCGTACATCTCGAAGTGTATCCCAAGAAATTCGAGCTTCTTCGAAGCCGGTCGAAGCTTTGTGTCATTCCGTACGCGCCACTGGCGTAGCAGTGCATACCGTTACTTTGTCTTCTGCCCGGTTTATACATATGGGTGCACAAATGACGGCATTTTAAAATCTATGAACGGCTACGACTCGGGCCTATTACATATGAAGTGTCAGCTCACATCTCTTCACGTGTTTGCTTGAATACAGTTTGGAAAAACTTTCTTCTTTATCGACATGTGTATTTGAAAAAGAGCTTCTCGAGATGTAGTATCTGAGAGCCTCCGTGACACTCAATTTGTTTGTCGTCTTGACAAACCCGAGCTCCATATGCTTCTATGAGCCATATACCATGTTGTGGTGCATACAAAAAGCGTAGATTCACGTTTCTTTTGGAAAAGAACACGGAGACTGGGGAGGAAATTGGCATCTATCAGCCTTCTCCATAGGCTAGTCTTGTTGCATGGAAGGGCAAAATAATAACAGAAAAGAATATCTCTGACAAGGAAGAAAGGCTACTTTCGTTTCTATCGAGGCAAAGAAGCATCCGTAAAGACTCCATAAGAACAGATAAATTGATTCAGAAGTGTCTTTCCAGAAAACTTGAGCTAGAGCCATGTGAGGAATTTGAGAGATTCAGCACAAGTTGGTCGTTAAAATTCCTGTCTCTTTTTATTGCATGATTATGATGCAGTATAAATATAGTTCTATACAAAAGCTCACATATCTGTATTTAGGGCCTATTAAAAAGTCAAACTAAATTGCGACACTTACCGTTATCTCGAAGCCATAAGCTCATGTATCGTGAATGAGCTCTTCTCTGGTTTGAGTCGGCAATATTCCTGTGTTATTATGAAAGTCTCATCATAACAGCCTAGTCTTTCAAGGGCACATTCAAGCCACAACTCAGAAAAGCAAACAAAGTCATCCAGCACACGAGAAAAAGAAAAGTACCTATGAAGGTGTAAATCCGAGGCGTCACACAAATTGGGCCTACCTGGTGGAAAACTGCCTCGATGGGTGTCTCCTATTTTTCTCTATCGGAGGTGTGGAGAATTGAGGTCACGTGCAATTGATAGGGAAACTTGCCATTCGACGGCGGCCATTTGCAGCCAGTGCCCGTTGATGCGTTCATTTAATTTGATTTCCGGCTGGGTACGAAAATTTAGAAAACAAAAAAGCCAAAATGAATCTGGCCCCTCCTGGCAGATGCAGCTTTTTACTCTCAATTGGCATGTACATCTTGTAGTTTTACCGACTCGAAGTTAGAAAATTAGCGTTTTCTTCTAGTCATACCATTTTGCACTCCCTGAAGGTGTATCGATATGTATGTGGAGAAAGGGAGTTGGAGGCATTACATCACCTGCTCTACTGCGCCAAAATTTTCGTGACGTCATGACGCCATTGGTCACAAGAAGTGATTATTCACACATTAAAGTATCGATCCACTGGTTTTGGAAAAGGCGGGGAAAGTGTTGAATACTATTACAGAGAATGTACGACAAAAACACAGAAAAAGAAAGGAGTGAAAAACCTCAAAGTGTTTCATTTTTTGTCGTAAAAGTAAGCTTGATAAATTCCAGGACTTTCTGAGTCGAGCCTAAAAATCGGAAGGAAAAATACTTTGCACTGCGTTACGAGTTCCCACTTGTGTGAATAATCAAAAATGGGAGAAATATTGAAAGAGAAAGAATTTACAAATATTGGAAATGTTTCCTCGGCTTTCTTTTTGCACAAACGCCTGGTCTAGCTTTAAGTTCATGAAAAAGAAGAAAAAAAAAATACACTCAGGGCACGTGACGCGAGCAAGCAACAAAATTGGCAAGCAGGTGCATTCATGCCACCTCGGCTTTGTCCGACTATGGGGATCACGAGATGACATATGAGACCTTGCATAACAGGGCTCAGCATCATTGGCTACAAGCGAGAAGAAAAGGCCCAAGTGGCATTTCAACCTAGAAATCACAAAAAAATGACGTGTGCCTTTCAAGTCACGTGACTCCAATCTTGATTACGTCATATCGTCGAAAACACCCGAATGTGGCCTAGGCCTGGGGGTTGTCGTGTCAAAACTTGAGCACGTAGCTGGAGTCACGAGGTGCAGTTTTATACATCATTTGGCTTAGTCGAGCTATCAAGTGCGAGCACAGATCGGCCGATTTGCCATCTATGTGTTTAAAAAGTACACATTGTATACACCCCATGTAAAAAGAGTGATTTCTTTCAACGGATTTGGCAAAGACCATATTAGCAATTTGCTTTAGCGAGAATCAAGTCAAAAGTCTATAAAAAGTCACTTCTTTGCCTAAACCTAGCAATGCAACATACCACGACTGCCTCAAGAGAAGACTTTCTCGAGGTTTTATGGGACTTGAACTTGATGAATTGAGCCAAACCTTTTCTCCCATTGAAAATGCTCAGAAATGATCTAGTCCCGCTATCTCTCATTAAGTAAATTTTTTCACTTTATTATAGTAAAACTCACGAGATAATGAAAGTTTCACAATAGGCCAGTACCGCAATACAACCGCTATTGCTTTAGCTTGGACTTCTTTCAAGCATTCATCTTGCAAAGTCAGGATGTCGAGACAAGACTCGATATGAAAATCTACACTGTTTGACGATGAAAAAAAAAAGGGTTTTTTAGTATAAAAAGTAATCTAACTAGGGAGTCCCCAGGGGTTTCGAGCTCAGGTACACCAGGTCCCGAGCTAACACTTACAAGTGATTATTGCAAGGTCTTCAACACTGCGAGGGTCTTCCACCTTTTCTAATTTATAAGAATTAGGTGCTGGCGTCAGCGTTAGCAATCTCGTGGATTCTCGAGGCTGGGAACAGTGGGGCGTATTGGCTGTCCACGGTCTTTCCGTTCCACCAGGCCTCAACCACAGACTTGTCTGCGTTTTTGTAGAAGTGGATGAACTGGAAAACATCGTCTTCATTGGCGGCATCAATGAAGTTGAAGAGCTGGGCCAAGTTCTCCTCCTGGTCATCTCTCTTGGTCTCGGGAGTTGGCGAAGGACCAGGAGGCTTGGTGGAAGAGGTGGTTGGGCATGGAGTCGTCGTAGGAGTCGTGGGACATGGAGTACTAGTGGTGGTCGTTGGACATGGGGTAGTCGTTGGAGTTGTAGTACATGGAGTGGTGGTAGGCTTAGGTGGGTTTGGAGCTGGAGCTGGAGGAGGAGCTGGCTTTGGCTTGCAGAACAACCACCAGAGCAAACATCTCTTTCCAATGGTAGTTGGAACAGCAGCTTCAGTGTTGATGTGCTGGATTGGCGAGGCAACAGCAAGGGTGGCGAGAGTAAGAGCGACTGGAAGAGAGAGCTTCATGGTTGATTGGTCGGATTGGTGCTTAGACTGAGAGACTAAAGACTTGATTGATGATAGGAAAAAACTTCTGCATTGCCGGACGACAGCGGCTCTTTATATATCATTTTTCCAAGGCGTGTTCGAGAGATTTGACCCGAAAGCTCGGCTCTGAGGTGCCAGTCATTGGATTGAGGTATGGTCGAGAACAGTCTATATTTAGGAAGAGGGCTGTATTTTCCTTTGGTCCTTGAACTTGCAATTCATGCAAGAGGCGCTTTTGCGCATGCCGTGGCTTCATTGCTTTTCAGCCTTACTTCGCATCTCATCATGGGGCAAAACAGGCTTAGAAGTATGAAGAAGCCTGGCCGAGAGGCTTACCTTCGTGGCTCAAATACTCCTATGGAGAGTGACTGAGATGATTGGGCATTGTCTTCCATGGAGTCACAAAAAAAAAGTACAATACTTTTCTACATCACGTCATTTAGGCAGTCCAGCTACTATATCCTGAAATTCGAAAACACAGACAGAGCACTGCACAAGGGCATCGAAGGATTCCTGTTTCTCTCAAGGATTCCCGGTTCCTGGAATGCATGGTGTCAGACTGCGCGAGCTGTCGCACTCAAAAGGAGGACAATTGAGCTGTATGTACGGCCCGGACGCATGCATGTCACTTCCTAAAAAAAGGGGCGACTGGCTATGGCCCTCACAATCCAATGAGCACTGGGTATTCGAGGATAAAGGAGCTCCAGCTGAAGAAAAGAGCTACGGACTAATGTTCTCATTATCAGGTAGTAGAGAAAATAAGATGTGAGCTGAAAATTGTCTAGGTATATTTTTGAAGGGCTACAAGTACTTGACTGTATTTATACGAAGGGCCCATGAAGTATTGCACATAATACTGATTAAGAGGAATTATCACTAAAGCTTTGGAAAAAGCAAAGAAAATTTTCATTTTGTCTAACCTACCCCTCGCCCCGCTTTCACCAGTAATCATCCGCTTTCGTACGATGTTAATGCCAACGTCAGCCGTTGTGTTTATTCTGGCTTGTTTCGGCCGCATGCGCACAGGACAGTCGCCTGATTCTTGCTGCTGCAAGTGCACCTGGATACGTTTTCGGCTAAAAGATGGCGCACGGCTGCGTATTTTACAATTGATGTCCAACCCCGCTAGAATATACTCGAGCAACGTACTGAAGTTTTGTGAAGGGGTAGCAAATACACGTGAATGAGATCTCTAGTACGAGAAAGAAAAAAGCACTATTTGAAATTTAAAATGATCTGTGTTTTTTCATTCAGCTCTCCTGGAGTGAAGAGTCGATATGGCTTAATATTTATATCATGGCCGCCTAAGCGGAAACTTGCGAAAAGCTTGCGGAGTTTCATACATGTCGTGAGCCGCCTAAGGGATGAGCGAATGTTTTTTCAACAAACCGAGGTTTGCCACTTGCGCTTCTTTGGTGTGATTGCCTCGCTCTTTCCGGCCCATTCCGACCCTTTCAGACCGTTTCAATGATGTAATCGCTTCGAAACCTGAGGCGGAATTGAGAATAGACGTGGCTGCCTATGAGCATGAATATAACGCAGGTAGTGTCATTTCTCATTCTTGGCGCCGCCCTCTTTTGCCATACAACATATACAACATATGTCAGATTTGCATATGCTCTACAGACCTATGAGCGAGAAAGAGTCAGGGAAAAAACCTTAAGTAAGGAGATTAAAAATTTAAGGAAAGAAAGAGAGGTTGAAAGAGAAAACTGTTTTTTCTTTACGAGATTGAAGGGCTGAAATTTGGCCCTCTTTGAAAACCATGTTGCTTTTGCCATCAGCATGAAGAAGCTCATGTGCAAATGAGTCTCTCACTTCCTTTCTCCCGACTCCAGTGCCCTGCATACCTATCTCCTTCTCACTCTCAGCGCCCGTTTAGAATTGCCCATTTTGTTGACGTGCACTAACGCCCTATCGGATTTGTCAGGAAATATGGCACCTGATGCCGCACTTGCGATGTTCGCATACAGGAGCTCTTTGGTTCGGACAGGATAACGGGGGGTTCCGAGCTCTGCAACAGACGAGTCAGCCCCGGGTGCAGGCGCAGTGCATGCCGAAGAGCCGTGACTTCCTTCGTGACATCATTCACTTTCAATCCTAAAAATAAAACGAGTCCTCATTCAGAAAAGCCCAGCAAATTCTGTGTGATTTTCGAATTCAAGGCTCCAGTCATATTGAGTTGGGGATTTCTCTTTTTTTTTTCCTTTTTTTT
>JAJLZY010000325.1:0-12590 GCA_030564885.1 Metschnikowia kofuensis (nom. inval.)
AACAGATGGGACTTGAACAACAGGTGTGGGCCTTCCGTCACTACCAGTGACTGATGTCAAGGTAGTGAACGAACCAGTCCAGGTAGAAGTCGAAGTCCCAACAGATGGAAGTTGAACAACAGGTGTGGGCCTCCCGTCACTACCAGTGACTGATGTCAAGGTAGTGAACGAACCAGTCCAGGTAGAGGTAGAAGTCTCAACAGATGGGACTTGAACAACAGGTGTGGGCCTTCCGTCACTACCAGTGACTGATGTCAAGGTAGTGAACGAACCAGTCCAGGTAGAGGTGGAAGTCTCAATAGATGGGACTTGGACAACTGGTGTACGCCTTCCGTCAGAACCAGTGACCGAGGTAGTGGTAGTAAACGAGCCAGTCCAGGTGGTTGTACTTGCGACTTCGCACTTCTCTTCTATTTGAAAAATTTGACTGTCGATTTGATTCACATATGTCCCATTAGGGGCAGTGTATGAGACTTGTAAATTGCGAGGGCCATTCCAATTCACGTAAACGATCTTGATTGGATAGTATACGCCTGCTTCGAGTTCAAATGTGGCTTGAGCATTAGTCGGGAATTCCGCTTTGAAGGAGGTTCCGTTGACATCATTGAGAGCATCTCCGCAACAAGTCTCACCGGCACCAAATTGAAGGTATCCGCCGTCGTCGGCACTCATCCGAAAAACATAGTCACCTGATTGATCAGCAGCAAAGTAACCGGTGATGGCCATAGTGAAGTTCGAAACTGTGATTGGAAAGCCATACACGGTTCCTTGGAAAATACCGTCAGCATTATATTGATAGAAGTTGATACCTTGAACTCCCTGTATGGAGCCCAAAAAGCCGTATTGCTGGTATCCAGTGGTGTAATAGTTCGGATCCGTGTAAAATGATGATCCGAAGTGAGGGTACTTGTAGAAATCAACATCAAAACCTTGGGCAAGGGTTTTACTTGTATCACAGCCCTTTAATGCTGCCAATCCTACGCTCAAGAGCGAGGTGAAAGCCAACACTATAGACATCATGTTGTGGAATTGTGATATGGGAAAGTTTAGAATGCGGAAAGTAGCATCTTTAAATAACATTTACCGGCGAAACTTTTCTGGAGAGGCAATTTTTACGTTCGTCATGCATCAGTATTGCCTAGAGGCGCGCAATGATGTGAGATGCAGTAGTTTTTCTGGCAGCAACTCTGATGCATGGCAACTAGCCGTTCCGACATATCGTAACAAAGGAGGTGTTTCTTTTTTTGAGAGGAAAGGTTGCTTCAAAACGCCACATTTTTTATATCTACTCTATGCTGCAGGATCAAACTCGCATGACTTTCGTGATCGGGATCTCGCTGATGTCGAGGAGCTGTAATTATGCATCATTTCAATATGAGAAAATGCTTTTTGACACGCGAACTCCTTGGATTACATCTTGAAAACCTCGTTGCAAAGGTGACAATGGCTGCTTCGATCATGTAGCGAGAGCTGTGTTCCTTGTTCGATTGTTTGAATTTGATAAGAAAAGATACGATTCTTCCGGAGAATGTATTCTTTCAGAAATCTCTTTTGTCCAAGCACTGCCTTGAATCCTGTATCGATCCTTGTATATAATGTTACGATGATATCTTTTTGTCGCCATCACCCTGTATCTAGTGCTCCTGTCCAGAATCGATGTGTTGGTCTTCATGCAACACATACAATGCAAGAGACAGGATATGCTGTGAAGGTTAATTCAATTTTTGCACGAAATTATTCTGGCTCAGATGGGCGCCTGCTTGCGCATCCGCGCGTGCCAACGCCTCTCATGAGCAATTTCAAGACCACGCGCCCTGGGTCGCAATATTAGGCACTGTCGAGCAATGCATGCACGATTTTACACAGGCCGTACTGTATATTCTGGTAATTTCCGATGCAATCGCCGAGAAAAAGGTATTTTTTTAGGATCATGCAGCTTTGTGGTGATGTCATGGCAAAGCAAATTGGTAAATGGATTGTGAGATATTTCGAACGATCTTACGTCATGTGCAGGGTATCCATCGCCTTCTTGCCTCCCTCCCCCCTCTTTATCTATCGGGTAACAATAGGATATTAGTTATAGTAGAGCATTGACCGTCTAATTCTTTGATAACAGGTCTTATTCATAGGGTTTGTCAAATACTATGGAAGGAGGGTGATGTGTCGTACCGTAGTTGGGGATGCGACTAATATATGCGTTAACACACCTATGCAATCTCTCTCTCAGCACAAGATATTGTACAGCAATGATGAGCAACAAGCGCATAAAAGCGTTCCTGTGTAGAAATACATGTACTGTGCTCAGTGGCAGTGCAAGGCAAAGACAGTAAGATTCCTTGAAAGAAAGTCCGTACCTAGCTCGACTACGCCATACAGCGATTGGGATGTATGTGCAGGAACGCTCTTGTAAAGAAAAAAAGACACATGCACACCAAACATGTGTGGTAGGGTGACACAGTGGGACTTTATCCTCTTACCACGTGCTCATATGTTGCAAATATCACCTACTGTGGGTCAGTGTTGCATTAATACTAAGTAAGCTAAAATAAGTCATGAAATATTAACTGGTTTTCACTAAAACCCCTCTCTTGGGATAGTTGGACGCTTTGCATAGTATATTAGTTTACGGTAGGTGGAAAGCTACTCTTGGCCCATCGAACAAGCCTCTTGAAATCTGACAAGCGTGAAAACCTCCGGACAGAATTGTTTTTAACATCAAGAGGGACTTGAATGTAGATTTATTCATAAAGAGATTCATTTCTGAGGCAAATACTATGCAACAGGTTTGATCAGCAATAATCTATCCCAACAAGGGGAGTTTAAGATTCGAGCCTCGGGAGATTCCGCCAATCTGTTGGCCATACGGAGTTAAGATGGTGGATAGAATGAGGTGGAGTGATGAAACGGCCTGGGAGATAAATACGTAAAAAGAAGAGTGCTATACAAGAGAAGCTCAAAGACTCCAATTATCTCTTCGCACAAATGTCGAACTTAGCTTCGACTATGTAGGTGTAATACCTTGGTGCTCTTTTGAGGGCAAACCCTGACTTACCTCATTAGTCATGTTGACGACTGACCTGATAAGTCATGGTGATGACTAAAGCGGTTAGCCAGCTTTTGTCAGCTAGTCTCCTAGAACTACTAAAACAACTCGAAATCTCGCAAAATGCACAGAGAAGTAGATATGAATTTTATTAGTGCAGCGGCATATTGATCATAGCCAACATCCAAATTGAAGAATTTAAGCAAATGAAGCGATGGATAAACAGTCTAACAAGTCTGTCGCAAGTCCGTAGCACCTTTTTCGAGGGCATTTCTGTACAAAATTGAATTGGGGGATTTGAACAAGCCCAGGTTTCCATTTATTGCTTTTTGACTACTTTTGCGAAGCTACGAGAACGAAAGCGCGGCGGCGCCCCACCCTTCACCTCTAGTATTATGATTTGTTGCTATATTTTGTATTGCGCAGAAAAAGAAGGCTTAGCCGACGGTAGTCCGTGAAGAGGCAAAAAATATCCTGCATCATTTGAACTTGCGTATAGTCTTAAGGATCCTTAACCAAGGCACTACCTTAAAATTGTGAGTAGCTTCCTGCACACTGCCCAAGCGGGTGCCTATTAGTCGTCAACCCCGTGAAGACGCACTTGACTGTATTCATAAAATTTTTCGCTCTGAAGACTGTGGCTTTTTTTAAAAAAAAGAAACTTATGCTCTTCATCACGATGGTTGTCAAAAATGGGCATTGTTCCCATTAATATCACAAGCGTAATTGCTGTATTTTACCAAAATGTGTCTTGGCAGTTGTGATCTGTCTTGTTGTGATAATGATTGCTTGTGAAAAAGCAGCAACCTTGAATCCCCGTGCTATAGATTTACCATGAGTAATAATTCCAAGTTTATCAAAGCCACACGGTCTAGCCCAGTCGAAAACAAAGCCGCCCTGCCTTACTGTTTCAACCGCCTTGAATCACAACTCCGTAATTGCTTCGCTGGCTGGCGTGCATTTTTTTATGCATGGTGGACTAATTGGACTGTGTCGCGCCCTGCACTTCTGCCACCCACCAATCATTTGGATTTGCTCAACTAGGCTTCAACACGAATTCTATTTTTAAAAGAACATTATATGTATTGGAGGACTGCGGACCGTAGTCGGCGAACGAGGACTATGTAATACTACACACAGAAAACCTTCGTACACTCCCAAACACACACCAGGCGCCCCGTCTTAACAGAGCCGGTGACCCCCGATGTCATTACGGGCCATGGCACAGCCTCACATCCCCCCAGTTTCGGGAGTGGCATAAGGAGAAAAAGACACAAAGAAAAAAAAAGATCAAACCGCTGTGAAAGTCGGAGGTGTGAATTGTGTAAGTAAACGGCAGTGTGCACAGAGTAGGTCGATCATACAAACATATTGACCGAGGCAAAATCACGAATGAAGGCCCAAGGGACACAAAAGACGAGTTCGCAAAGAGGCTTCATGCGTGTTATGCGATGTGGTATACATCAAGATGTCCCTCAAAGCTTGACATGGACTTAAATCTTTAACATGACCTCGGCCTTGGTTATGAGGGAGATTCTAAAGAATCGGAGGGCGAAGCAAGGACATGAAGCGACAATAAACACGGTCAAAATGACCAGGAAGCAGTCGTATAGAAGATCAACGGCCGCCGAGAATGTAAGCGACAAAGTGACCACAAGATAGACCCATGAAGTAGTGGTATGGGGGCAGTATTGTGTGGGGATTCGTAAATCTTCGTAAATGGCGTATCGTAAAAGGCTATTTACGACCAATTTTTGGAAGTCTATGACTAATACGAGTATATGTCTTTCGTAAGAAGCACTTACGTAATTTACGTATTCGTAATATCCACGGGGCTCTTTGACCGTCGACAGACGATACAACACAGCAGTGTTGTTATATTTCAGTTATTTCAGATATTTCAAATATATTTTAAAATATAGGTCCGAATGGTGATTATTTTTATTTTGAAATATGGAATATATTCTGAATATATTTGAAATAACCACTTTTAAGTGCAACAAATTCGGCTTCCTGTCAATTAAATGATGGCAACTTACATAATCGCTCCCGTCAATCGTCAATGTTCCAGATCCCATCAATTCCCAAATCCTCGGAGCTCTGCGCTATACTGAAGTCTTCATTGAGTTCGGCCGTTTTTTCGAGCTTTGCGCAATAATACTGACATCGGGGGATTCGCCATACTCAATTTCTTCTGTATCTTGGGGTAAAAGGCTCCGGGGCGTTTCTGAGTCAGATCCTTCTTCCGGGACCTCCACAACACTAGAAGAATGAGGCGCTTTCCTCGATGCATTTGCTTTGAGCATTGTAAGAATATTACGATTTTCCAGCTGAGACGCAAGCCCGGAATTTTGCCCCCAGGTGGAAAGAGGAGTCCCGAGTTGTTTGAAGAAATCCTTTCTTTCCACTTCCAAGTCTTCAAGTTTCTCGACGTATGAATTTACATCGTCCCCGACCAAGTCCCTACCTTTCAAAAGTGCCAATTTTTTGATCGATATGGGAAGAAGCCTGCTTCGCTTGTCCGTTACTATATCTTTCACCTTTGAAAAAAGAGATTCTGAGGACGCAGACATCGCCATAATGGACAAATAATCTTTCGCCATCCGGTAGATTATCGGCATCGAGGTTCGATTACATCGATATTATTCCTTAATCGGCATATTGCAGGGTGCTACCTCTTGCGCGAGAAAATTTTTAGCTTCAAGCTGGGGGTCTTGATCGTCATTGTCACATTGCTCTGGGACAGACTCATGATATCTTACTCTTTTCTTGGCCCAAGTGTTTTCTGAAAAATGTTATCGTTTGGCCCCGTTCGTATTTTGCTGCCGCTTTTCTTATCGAGCTCCTTTTTATAGCGGTCGAAGACATCATAAAAGCAATTTTCGGCAGCTGTTGCAACAGCTCTTGGAATGCGCATCTTCTCGAAAATCTTTGTTTTCGACCGGGGATCGAGAATAGTGGTAAGATATAAATCCTTGAGTGGCTGTATATTTGTATCAAGGATAGGGTAGTAGTGGAGGAGCTTCTCCAAGGCATTGTCTAGGCCCAGGGCAACCGAAGGATTTTCCCAGGCAGTCCTCTCGGATTTCCACATTCCTAGATCTTCCTTGATCCCGCAGATGTGTGGAATAGTGTTCTGAGTGGTTTCTATAGTTTAATGTTGGAGATCAAATGTGGCTTCCAAAAAGGTAGCAAGAATGCTGACTATCAATGACAGATATTTGCAAGTCGTGTCGCTAATAATAGGACTCTAAGGCTGTACTGCTTACGCAGAGGTTCGGTCTACATTCTGACCATCTGTAGCAACTTCCTAATCTCTGGCCGAAGATGCAAGAAGCGCTTGATCATTGTGTAAGCCGAAAGCCACCGAGTATAGTTACATATGAGCAGAATTTCGGGGTCTGTCTATCTCTCTTCCCTTGATTTGTTTGCACTAGCTCTTAAAACGTATTGTTCATGGAGACATATTTGAGCTTCGTTGATGACAGAACTCACAATCTTCTTTTTGCCCGGCCACGTTCTGTCGTTTCATGTCGCCCGTCACAAGGGGATCAAATCCGCTCGCTTTCTGATTGAGGATTGTCAGGTGCTGAAGGTGTGGATTGTTATCCAATTCATAAGTAAGGAGTCGAGAGATATTTCAAATATGCGATATATTCTAAATAATTATCGCAAATAATTTTTTTCAAAACCAGGTCATTTTATCGCAAATAATTCGATATTTCAAATTTATCGCGAATATATTATATATCATTATCACGAATACGAAATTTTTACAACACTGCCTGTCACGGTGCGCGTTAAACCGGAATATATATTCCTTCGGACGCGATCTAAGTCTATAAATACTGGTCGAATTTCGCCTTGCCTCTCTCAAAGTCTTGAAAGTTTTCATAGATAAGTCCTAAAAATTCGAAATGTCAGATTCAAGCTTTGAGATTAATTCCCTAACACGAATGTCCACTCCTGGAACAGTTCCCACTCCTGAAACAGTTTCCACTCTTGAAGCAGTTTTCAATGAGACAGAAGATGTGTCACAAATTGCTGAAGACACAAGCTCCAATTATTTGGTAAATACCGGGAAAGAAGTCGCTGCAGTATTTTGTTTTGGTTTATTTAAGCGAAAGAAAGTTGGCACAACTATGGCACTGAATTGTTGCCATTGAAGTGCGTTCTACAAACATGCGAACAATGCAAATGCAACCACATTGAAGTATCATGCGCAAAGGAGACACAAAGACGTTTTACTCGATTTGGCAGAGAAGGCCCTTCAAGATGTAAAGCTGCAAAACGCACACCGGGAAGATACGTTTTTGGGTAGCGATCTTCTCGAAGGCTTGAGAGATAGCAATCGTCCAATTGCACAGTTTTTCGGGCTGATGAAGGATGGGCAAGGCAAACAAGACTGTAAGAGACAAAAAAGAAACTTCGATCCAATGATTTTTTGAGAAATGTTCATAGCTGCTTTGATAGATGGCAATGTTCTGTTGAACTCTTGTGACAGACCAAAAGTGAAGGCTTTTTTGAGTTACGCAATATCTGGATTAGACAGCGTTGTGTCTCGATTTCAAATTACAAACGCGATTAAGAGCATCTAAATTCGTGAAGTGAAAGATTTAAAAGCAGTGTTCGAGAGGCATGAAGGTCGATTTGCTCTCACTCTTGATGAATGGAAAGCTGGCAATCGGTACAAGTTTTTGGGTATAGTATTTCATTTTTTTGATGAGTCCCTCGCTCTTAGAACTTACACCATTGGTTTTGGACTACTCGAGGTCAAGAGCATCACTGGAGAAGTTTTGATGAAAAAACTCGCGAAAGCACTCGAAGATTACATCATCAAGGATCTAATCATTTCCATTACTAGGGACAATGCTTCGCCTATAAGCTCTCTTGTTCAAACATTTGGGTGATTCTATATTGCAGTACACATTTTTCAAATATTGAGACACAAATGACTTCACGAAGGCCCTAGAGGAGATCAGTCTGAACTACCCTGAATTGAAGAATGTCACGGAGTGTGAGAAAATTTCCTAGAGCTGTTCAAAAGATTGTCAAAGGGACGCGTGAAGTCGGTTTTCTCAGAAGCGATTTCTCGGAGCTAGTCAGCCGTCGCATGTTGATGGGGAACACAAAAACTGGCCCCAGATGCCTTTTGTTGGATAATGTAACCCGGTGTTTTTCAATTTATAGGATGATTGATCGATTTCTTTTCTTTAAAGAAGAGATCAACGCCTTGTTGTCTAGGTTGCGGGAATCTTCTTCGAGAGAAAAGAAGAATCCGGGTCTCGATGTCTTTGAGATTACGTCTGACGAGTGGGATTATTTAGAAACCTTGCGTGATATCCTTCGCGTCTTCCGCGAACCAACCCTGATCCTCCAAGCGTCTAAACTGACAACCATACGTTTGACAAATCCATCCATGTGGATTCTTTTGGACCAACTTGCAGCCTTAAACACCGATGATCTCAAGGCTTCAAATCCATGGCTATCTCAGGTATTGCTGCAAGCACACCAAAAGCGTTACCGCTACTATCTCATGAGCAAGAACGATTGTTCAAAAGAGCTCATGGATATCTACCTTACTTCCATTCTTGACCCGCGAATAAAGTTTGATTTTTTCCGCGAAATGGGATTCGGAGATGCAGTGATAGATAAGATTGAGGAACATTTTTACGACGTCTATTATCAATCCAAGGGACTCTCCAGCGAATCAGCGAATGGGCAAAGCAAGAGCGAAAGTTCGTCAACCACTTCAGAACTTCAGCAAGGTGCTAGCTTCAAGCAATCTTACATTCATGAACTTCTTTACAAGAATTGCCTTGAATCAGGCGCGAGTTCCGAGGATGAGGTAGCTGCTTATCTCGATCAATCAATAGAGACGCGAAGAAACTCGATCGAATTCTACCGGAGCGTTCAACACGATTACCCTATCCTCTATCGGATCGCGAAAGACTATCTCGCAATACCGGCCATGTCAGCGCCATCCGAGTCTTTATTTTCTGCAACAAGTGATATTGTCATAAAGAAAAGAAATAGATTGCTACCAGAAATGACCAAAATGTTGGTTTTCTCAAGTATATAGGTAAGCCCCCCGGTTATGAAAAGAATGACGGGGACCGGATTGGAACCGAGGATGTGGACTCTGAGGGTGAAGATGAAAGCACCGATGAGTTGGCCGAAGAGTCAAGAGGGAATCGGATAGAAACTGAAAAAACTTGGACAGCCTTAAGTTTGACAACATCAGTGATATGATCGTCGAAGAAATTTCTGAGAATATTACTGAAAATCGGAACCAGGAGATTTACCTTCAGACCAGTGAGGAGAATTTTACATCAGAAGATAAAGGTAATAAAGGTGACAAAGGTGAAATGGCGAAAAGTGTGAGGGCTGTGACATGCCCTAGTGCAAACATCCTGTATGCACCCTTATAAGTTTCCTCATGTGTCATCCCTCGTTCGTGTAAGCCATATGGAACCCTTGTCGCTACGTGGCATCTTCAATGCTGGCTTAGCAGTTCCATACAGTCCAATCGACACCTATAAAGTAAGGTAGACTCCCCCTCGAGAGAATCCCCGCTTCGATTAGAAAGCTATAATACACTGAACAAATATGCAATTGCGGGTCTCAATACAACCTCGAACCTGACAAAAAGCTTAGTATTGCTCGAGGAATGATTTAAGTTGTTTTCGTTGCGGCACTTTTGGGAAGGCAGCTTAATTCACTCGATCCTCACCCGTCGAGTCGATGGATTGATCGTTTTAAAAGCCTTCAGAAGCACACAGAACACGAGAAGGGGCTCAGATTGTATCAACTCCCACAGCTTATTTGTTAGTGTCGATTACATAGCTTAGGCGAGCGCATTATTAGCCAAGACACTACTTTGGTAATCCTCGTACAATAAAACCTCGATAAGTGAATATCGCGCTAAATGAATAACTCGAAAATACATGTAAATAATTATAGGAGCTCACCACAAATACTAAGAGCTGTAAAAGATATACAAGGCTAAATAGGCCACTCCGAGGTAGTATATACTCGTCATTTATTTAATTTCAATTGGATTTGGGTGTGTTATTTGAGTTTTAAACCAATTTACGTGACTTTTGCCCTTGATCACATGACTTTCAGGTGACATAGATCACGTGCTAGACGCGCTTTTAAAGCTTTCGCCTCCTGTTTCTCTCGGTTAATTTAGAACAAAAACAATAGCAAAGCCTATTGAATTAACTTTTCTTTGTGAAAAGCCTTCAGGCCATGACTGAACTCATAAATGGCCAGCGTAGATATGAATTTAAAAATGGGGCCCAAGCCGTTAACTGCAAAAAGAAGTTACAGAAGAAGCTCGCATAAAGTTCAAGGCCAACATCTCTCAGCCAGCAATTCAAGAATGATTGTCCATCTAAGCGTACATTGTTGATGGAGCTATATGAAGACTTCCAAATTTTAAAGAGAATTCAAGCAAATGGGAAGAAAGCCCTACGGAAAAAGTTTAGCGGTTTAATTGATCAAAGAATTGTTTAAACAATGCAAAAACCTGTTTGAAACACTGTTTGAAACATGATATTTGGTGCCGAAATGAATCTGATGACGTGAATTTTGGCAAACCTGACCAACTTCGTGTAATATATTGTTTCATTTTTAATGAAACGAAAAATAAGAACTCGCCATCAGTCTGAAGGAATTCCGATTTCTTACCTTGATCCATCGAGTGGTTTGCAATCAGAAATAGGTCATCTGCAGGACGAATACAATTCAGAATTGGAATGGTAAAAAGCCACTTACTTTCCATGCTAGAATACCTTTTATACAATCTACGGTAGTTCTTTTGGCAGTAGAAACCAAGATCATATAACGAATACAAAAAGAACTGTGTTTAATGTTTTTGTGAATGAGACTGTTAAGAAGAAGACCGGGTTGAAGGTCGTGTGTCGTGTATTCTAGATTATCCTAAGAATAGCTTGCCGAGTAGTCCTCGTCCGGCCGTTGGCCGTCCTCGGACGTACCCGTCCCGCACGACGGTCGTGTAGTTACCACTCACGCCCGTCTCGCACCTACACTGGTACTCTACAGTGCTACTGGTACTCTCGCTAGGGCTCGGGCCCTATGCGGGTATGTTCTCTCACAGAGACTCACCAGTTTATAGAAGATGTACGCGTCTGATCAAAATTTTCCAATTTTTGAAGAGCAAGCTTTCGGTCAAAAAAAGACAAAATATAAAATTATGTCCACATCGAGATGATTACATCGAATTTCTCTATTTTATCCATTATTTTTCTTAACTTTATCTAGTTCTGGGAATCTGCTTCATCAAAAAAACCACTCATTTCCTCTCCATCTGAATATCCTCGCTAAGTGAATAAAAATGCGCGTTTTTAATGTATTCATTTACCGAGGTTTTATTGTATATACGATTATGAAAAATTGTCCCTACGGATACGTTAAAAAATTGAATCGTAATTGTAATTACGATTCGTATTACGACGAAATCCACAACACTGATAGTCAGAGAGAGAGAGATAATTGTGAAGCATGGAATAAGCGCGCAAAACATATCGAGTTTAGACGAGACTGGGGTTTCAATAGGGCTTCTTACGACATCGATCGTCGTCACAGGTTCTGATATCGAAGTTCCAAATCGCCGAGGACCCCGTTTTCAACCGGTTGTTTGAGAGTGGGTTACTTACTGCCATCGCGTGCACAAATGCGTCTAGTTTTGCGGTGCCTCCAAATATCAGTGTTATGGATTTAAACGTAATACAAATCGTAATCGTGTGGACAATATTACATATACGTATATGTGATTCGTATAAAACATCAAATTAAAAATCAGAGAACCTCAAATCACTTTCTTCCATGCTTAAATGCTCTTCATGATATCCACGGTAATTCATCTGGTTTTATTTTCTCTTTTTAAAGATTGCAAAAGCCAAAAGCATTTACTTTGTAAAAATATAATGCGCATTTACTTAGGTATTTCCTAATCTTAAAGTGCAAACTTTGGTCAAAAATAAAAAACAAATAATATGAAATTCTATCTACACAGGTATGATTGTCTCAAATCTCTTTATTTTATCCAATGATTTTCCTTTCACGACCGGGAATGCGCTTCAAAAAGAATACCACACATCTCCGCTCTGTCTGAATATCCTCGCTAAGTGGATAGATATTTGCGTCTTTATTGTATCCATTCACCGAGTTTTTATTGTCCTCTTTTGCCAAGCAATAAAAGAAGCAATGTTTGTGGTTGCTCAATGATTTTTGTGCTGATGCCGATTTGCCGCCAGCTCTTTCTCGTCTAGTTCTTTCCTCGGAATGTTCGTACAGCTTTCTTCTTCTGTTCGACGCGTTGTCCCAACAAAAAAGTTTCGGCCAGTGCAATGAAAGAAAAGCAATTCTTCATGTGGTGTGAGCTATTTTCCGTTTTGAGTATTTGAGCATTTCCGGCTATATTTATGGGAATGAAACGCGCGCGGCCAACCCACTGCACACCCATACCCCCCTTTTCAAATTGAACAAAGAATGATGTCTTCGAGGATTGAATCTTGCC